>OMLM01020889.1:11813-34913 GCA_900302695.1 Helostoma temminkii | reverse complement strand
GAAACCAGTTTGAAATCATTGCACGATCTACACATTCAGGAACAAATAACCCTCCATTACATCTAAACAGACACTTTGCTTTTCTGTTCGGTGGTTCATCGATTGCCTGCCATATGGTAAGCACAGGTTGTTATGGATTACTAAAATAATGAAAGGCTACTAGCAGCTGTTAGGTCTGTGCTACTCCTTTGGTTAGTGAGTCAGAGACCCTGAAGATGGAGTGAGAGCCAGGTCCTGGGAGAGGAGGACTATTTCTGTGTCGCCTGAAGCCACTGACACAGCGCAAGTGTTTACTGCTGTGCCATGCTGCCTCTCACAGTGGGAGCAGTTGAAGGATGACGACTGACATTACTCTGCCTCCAGCCTGTAGCAGGAACAGTACAGGGAGCGCTTATTTAACCATCAGGTCACCAGACTGACTGCAACATTACAGAGAAAGGGAGCTGATGATTGCAGTCTCATGGCCATTGCAGCAATATACAGTCTGTTAACAACCTGCAGCCAAGGTTATATTTAAAATTTGAGGGTTTTTGGAAAGAAGTAAGAGTAAATGTATTTAAGGACAGCAGGTGTCACATAGTTTTATACCAAAAACATAAAAATGGTGGAAAAACATCTGGATTGATGTTGAAGCAGTACTCATCTCTGCACACAAGGTGGCACTGGTAATACATGTGTTCTCAGCAGGGCTCAAGCCTCTGTCTGGATTGGAGAGAGCATTTCCTTCAGGTCACTAATCTAAATACAGACACTCCTCATACATTGGTTTTCACTCCCTACCGCCCCAGAATAGCAACTCATGGATCTAAACGAACGAGCAATAATTTGAATGAAAATAAGCAGCTGGGAGTGAAGTTTTCCTGCATTTTTGATAAGCAACAAAAGGAATCAATTCACTTGTGAGCTTCAGCGATTGTGGCCATTCCTCAGGCCAGGCAGCCAAAGTCCTTTGAACTGTGCTAACATGGTAGATGCTCAGTATCTCTGTTTATCCTGCAGAGCAGTTGATCTTGTTTCCTCTCCTCATCAAAACACTGATAAACAAGTGCTGGAGGAGGAGGTGGGGGTTCTTAGACTGTATATAAAATGCATGAGAAAAATTGTGCAGGGCTTCATTTAAAATGATACAGTCTTTCATTCTGTCTACAAGGGAGGAGTTCACTGTCACAGACGCAGATTTGCCTCATATCTAACGTAGACAGTATTGAGCCACTTCATACACAGTAGGGATGCAAATTATTCTTCATTTATACTGATGTATGTGTTTAAAAAGCCATACATTTCTAATCAAAGATCATTTGATATTAAATAGCTTAGTTTATTTGCATTTCCGGAAAAAAACTCCATTCACTTGGTTTCATTTTTCTGTCTTACATCTTTATTTGCAGCACTTTTTAAATTCATTCACTAAAATCCCTTAAAGAAGCTAAAATTAACTTGCTGAACATCACATTATTTACTCATGAAACACTGTATTTTTGAAATGAAATACATGAACACTGAATACAAACAGCAACCAAGGCTGTAGTGCTTTACTCTATATTAGATTTAGCTTGATTCCTCAAGATGCTTTCGAGGATCTCTACATTATTGTGTACTTTTGTGCAAGCAACAACTTTATTGGGATAAATGTTCTGATTTTATATAGGTTCAGCTGCTGAATTCTTTTCCTAGGTCTCCTCCATGATGATTTTTAATTGTGAGATGTTTGTACTTTTAAAGTTTGACTTTCATGGTTAATATTTGACTTCAGTCCCAACAGGCATGAGGAACTCTCAGGGAGCCAGCTGTAATATCTGTATCAGCCTCTCCAGTCAGGGTGAGCCATTCCATTGAGAACGACTCTCAGGGCTTCCATGGCAATTTACTCTCACAACTACACAAAAGAGTCCTCAGAGTCCTCAGAGACCTCGCCACATAGACAACTAACAACTAACAGCATCTTATGGAAAACAACACTTTTTCAAACATCGTGAGTGCATAAGATCTACAACAACAGCAGCCGCAATATCATGCTGAATGCATCCTTTTTAATAAACACTTGACTATTTGATGTGATAAGCAAAAAAATAGTGAGAAATGAATTATATAAACACTGATTTTATGAACTTTTCAGAACTGCCTCGAGGGCTTTGCAGTACACTTGTCAGTTTATTTGAAGTATGTTTGCAATTATTGCATTTGTTAACTCATGCCACTATTTTTTACTTGACATGTTGCTTTGGGCCATTGACATTATTGATTTAAAAATAACAATAGTGTTGCAGTCTGAACGCGATTTATGAGCATATTCATAAAACATTTACATACGGCAATATGTTTCACCCTCTTTTTCACAAAATCCATTTCACTGCCAAAAATTATTGATATCACTATAGTTGTTATCACACTAAGTCAACATGAGTCAACACCCAGATTTACTTAGTACGCAAGATACTTTTATTTCACAGTAAACAGAGCGTTATTATGCATCAGGTTATAAAACAAAGAATAAAAGCATATATGTCTGTTTTTTCTTGTTTAGATTTTTAATTTCATGCAAAATGTTTGCTATAATGAGCAATGGGACTAATGGAGGAAAGAGAAGGAGATCTGTTTGTTCTATGTAATGAATAAGACAGAATCAACACCACCCAACACCAGCTTTCACACAAATACCTTTGGGAATTATGTTTCTTTCAAAGAAATCACATTGTTTCATACAGTTTCATATGTTAGGACAACTGAGAATATTCATACAATGAATTTTAATTACAAAAAAAGAAAAGAAACGGGAGATAGAAACATACACAAGACTTCAAAGCAAACTATGACAACAACAGTGCTCCATTTTTGTCTTTCTGCTTAACTTCTGAAAATCTCACATAGCTCGAATACTCTCGGGTATTTATGCACCTTGTTATTCTGACGACAGAACATCAATTACAAATGCCTATCCCGCTTACTTATCTGTTAGCTGCAGATGAGAGTTATTTCAGCCCGACAGATTGAGATGTGGTGTTACAGATTAAAATTGCCTCTGCAAAGAAGAAACAGTTTGAACAGTAGCACTGTTTTAAGCATTCTGCAGATTGCAACAGCAGTGAAAGCCATGGAGGAAAGCAGGACCGTAAGTGCATCACAAAAGACAGCTGAGATCTGTGCATCTTTAATTATGACATGTTTAACATGATGCCAAAAACTGGGAAAAGCATTGTTACAATACATGGAGCCAATCAGGAAAGTCTTCAGCAACTTCTTTTGATTCTGGTCTAATTTTAATATTTTTACATATTTTATATTCCTTCTTCTCATCTTAAATTGAAAATGTTGCACATAGCTTTCTGACATCTGATTGATGTGAATATCTGGTGTGTGGAGTCTACATGTTTTATTTTAATGTATGTGTATGTGAATTTTGTGCATGAGTATGTCCTATGACTGGAAACAACAACTGTGTTTATAGTATCATGATTATAATGTTGAATGTTTATCTGCTAATTATGAAAATAGAAAAGAATATACAAATGTATTGCTAAAACCAATGTGATAGCACCATTGTTATGGTTGTTACATATTATTATGATGTATGTACATTTTCATATACTACTTTATGTTTATAACAACATGCATTACAAAGAAAGGACAAACTACTAGTTTCTGGTTTCACCTTTCAGACTAAAAAACTCCAACTCAATAGTATCAATAACAAAGAAACCACGTAGTTATAAACAAAGAGAATTCGACAACTATAAAAGTCCAATGTCCTTTAAGCAGGAATCTTAATGTTCCTAATGTCATTTATACAGTTTTGAGTGATTCATACTGGATAATAATTGTGTTGCTCTGGTATCACAAGATGTCTGAGATGTTTATCAAAGGGAGAATTTGCACCTGTAATATTAACAGCTTATATCTCAGACAGTGCACACACCCTCCTCAGATCCTCCCCAGCATACGAGCAATCCACCAGTTGCACGGCATGACAATCTGACAGATGACCCGCCCTCCTTGGTAGTAGTAAGGCCATGGGTTAAAGCCACCCAGAGGCTCATAGTAGCGGCGGCAGTAGCGGTAACCACGGCGACAGTGCTGGCAGCAGTAGCCCTGGTCATCCAGGCGGTTATCCAGCTCGATTCCCACATCTCTCTGCAGAGGGAAAAGGAGTGAAGAGGGTTAACACCACACACATGACAAATGCCAGCCCTCCCAAGGCAAGGGCATGAGGAGAAAGAGGAAGGGATTGGGTGAATTGATGATCCCGCTTTGTTTGTAGGTCAGCAGAGTATACTGTATGTAAAAACCAAACAAGAGTCAAAGGATCAGAATTGATGTCTGTGAAAATGCAAAGTGTGTGATCACTGTGACAAAGAGATGAAGATAGCGGTGAAAGTGAGCCGGCTTGATTTAAGATCCTCAAGCATAAAACATGATGAAATGCCCTTGACCTTTCTATTATATGTAGCGTGACTGCCGTCTGCACAATGCCCCATCCGTGAATGCAGCATTCACAGCCTCTCTACCGGTGCTATCTTCAATCAAAGGGACTTTAACATTGGTATTTAGCAGCATAATTACACAATTTCTTTCATCTCTGACCTCTTAACTCCCCTGACCACAGCCCACACTCTGCACCAAAATGGCTGCTCCTCCTCCAACAGAGCATTCAAATTTGAGCTCCCCACGTCTTGGCTCCAGTCTCCTGACCTTGACTTTAAGTGCGTGGCACATTCCTAAAGCAATTAGCAGAGTAATGATCGCCTAACAAGGATTCTTTCATTTGCTCTTGCTGGCTGCCTCTGAATTTATAGAGGGGCCAAATTAAACCCAAACGAAAGGTAAATTGGGTAGAATTAATGGCCCTTGCTTTTTTCCATTGTGCTGGTTGGGTTATGCCCTCATAGACTTGTGGGGGCTGAGTGCCATGCCTTTGATCAAGAGCAACTCCAAATGGGGTTCGGAGAAGTGCCACTTAACTCACCGCACGAGCCGAGGCAGCTACTGCCCTCAGTATGCATTTGACCACATTTCAATCTCTTTTAGTAAATGAATCCTCGGAGACAATCTGAGCCGTCTTGTTAAACTGCTTGGATCCAGGAGTTGACGGGCTGCACTGACTTCACTTTTAGAACAAACTAGCATAATTCTCTGTTTAGCGCTTGCAATGACTAAGCCACATGCAATAGTGCAGAACAAAACACATTCACTGTTGAACAGGAAATATGTGGGAATTGTTTAAGAGGACAGGACCCGCAGGAGCACATGGCTGAGTCCCTCCGGTCCCCTGCTACATTAAGATTGGGATTTAGGGGCTTTCTTGCATCTACTCCAAAAGCCAGTGTGTAGAGCCAAACACAGCAGTTTTACACACATTTGTTTTCATTTCTGTAACACGTAGTGGACAAAATAAAACATTCAGTACAAGCATGACTGGTGATTGATGATTGAATTACACATGAGACAAACTTAAAACACACAGTAAGGGTTTAACAAATAATATCTAGGATAGCTGCATTAGATTTATTACTATGACAAGCACAGGTAGGCTGTTGATTATTTATTGTTTCAGTCAAGTTTCAGGTCATCAGCTTTCAGGCAACAATCTGTTATGGAAACAACATGAAAACTGTCAATGGACCAAAGATAATCTTATCTGCTCCTCACAGCCCGAACTGGGATGTTATGAAATCTGAACCTCTGGTATAGAAAATGAAGAAAATATTTTATTCAAATGATGCTGCATTTATCAAAACAAACAGCCAATAGGCACCATTGTACCTTAAAGACAATTAATCAGTTCTGAGGGTACATATTAATCATTCCGGCTCTGAGTTGCCGTCCCTAGTGGGATGCCGCAGTGATAAGAATGGTTCACCTTGGGAAATCTGAGGCAGTCACTCACAAACAAGCAGCATTAATGAAGAGTAAAAGCCATTACCCCTTTGCTGCATCTGATTTCATCACACACTCAGTCTCACGTATACACGTGCAAACACACAGTCACGCACAAGCACACACAACCACATACTGACACCTCTGTGCATAATATGAGGCACTGGATATGAATGAGTCTGCAGAGTAGAAAACTGCGTCAGTCATTCAATAAGATGTAACGAATCAAAGCACGACTCCTCTAATCTCCACACTTGTTGGCGTTATTTCACACACGCTGATCACCGCTCTTCATGAGCTTGAAGCACATGCCTGGATGTGTTATTAAATCTCATAGCAGAGCTCATCATATTCATTCTGGGATCAAAAAGCAGAGATAACATTTCTGTTTCATACACTGCTTTGTATTCGAAAAGGAGTTTTTTTTTGTCATGTAGACACACAGGACAGTGCAACATATGAAGTGCTTTGCTGTGTGTCGTGATCTCAGATTTCCATCTCACTGTGCTCTACGGTGATCTGGAATAACAATGAAATGGTTATGAATAATGTAATTGAACGAGATAGTCATGTATTTCAGTAAACTCTGCTGGTTTACCAAAATGATAAGGAGCTTAAGCTTCAGTGTAAAGATTTCTCTGAGGCGCAAACAGCTCCTGCATTTGTGCATTTGAATCCCTTTTGAGTTTTGCACCTCTGGTATGACAGACAATCTAGTCTGACCTGAACATGTCTTCCACAGGTTTATAAAAATGGTTCAACACAGATTTAGACGCAGGCAGAATCACACACCAAACATTTTTTTTTCACGCGTGTAAGGTCAGTTCACACTGGAAGCCAATCCTTGCTATCTGGGTCAAGGACAGTGGTACTATCCCTTTAGTCCTGTCAGATAGTGGTTATACTGTTTGAAATTTCCAGGGCCACCTCTCATAGACACTGCAGTCTGACATGTCAACTATGGCAAAGGTCAGCTTTATATATCTGCCAGCCTCTGTCGCAAGGACTCAAATAATTTTTCCGCTTTGCAAATGCGCTGTGTAGAGATGCAGCACTAAAATTTGGACTTATGAAAGCTGCATGAAGCAAATGCATGTTTTTTATGTGTCATTGTGCATGTCTAAGTAATATGGATGAAAGAACGTAGGTAGAAAGAGAAACGGTGTGGGTATTTGTGTGTGCTTGGTTGTCTTCTGACTGCACATTAACATGAGATCTGGATGAAGCAAAAAAAAAAAAAAAAGGTTTGGCTAACATATGTGGCATCCCACTGGCATGAGCGAGAGTTCAGACTCCCAATTACAGACTACTGCCTGCCCTCTGCTTGGCCACAAAGGCCTTTGTTATCACCGAACCCACAAACAGAGCCTGTGCTGCTGGAATGGATTGCAGTGGTATGCATTACTCAGCTGATAGAGGCAGAACGTTTCAAAAGGCGAGCAGAGTTTTTCATCCCCTGGTATGTTTTAATTGCTTAGCGCTGCATCTCCTGCCACAGACGATGAAGAAGAAGACAGAGGAGCTGGGGGAAATTGAGGAGTTGAGCGGGAGGTGTTTCTGGGACAGGCCTGATAAATGTCAACATTATAGGACGTCTCATTTCTCTGCATGTCTCTCACCGTTTCTCATTGCTCTGAGGAGCAGACTGAAACCTACTCATTATCCTTGAATTTAGCTTTAGTGGCTATTCACCTGCAAGTGCTGAATGTGTTTGTGTGTTGTGTATGTTCGTGGTATCTTTAGTGTGCAACTGCTGTTTTTGTGTTTGCGCGAATGCATTATTCATGTGTAATATACTGCTTTATGTGACTTTCCCTCAGAGTCAGGGATAATTAATCATACAGTATTGGATGGTTTACACGCAATACACCAAAATATGCCACTTGGCCTTTCCATTCATTTTATATGCTTTGATAATTAAAGCATTATTAATAAATCTAACTTATCAGCGCAGCAATGAGTGACCTTGAGAGTTTTCCTTTGTACAGTGCTTTCCACTGCCTCAGAAAAAAGAAAGTGAAAAAAGGCACTAACTGGCGCTGTAAGGCACAAGTTGCTGCCTTTGAAAGGCTGGATATTCCTCTCAATTAATGGAGAGACATTAAGGGAGTCTTCAATGAACTGGCCTTACTTAAACAGATATATAG
Source organism: Helostoma temminkii (assembly GCA_900302695.1). Taxonomy (NCBI): domain Eukaryota; kingdom Metazoa; phylum Chordata; class Actinopteri; order Anabantiformes; family Helostomatidae; genus Helostoma; species Helostoma temminkii. Next base: position 26,895 of record OMLM01020889.1, on the reverse strand, counting down.
CGCAATTGCTATGCCCTCTGGTGCACAAAGTCAGTTTTAACATCAATTAGTGAGCGATTTATATGCAGAAAGAGTCTAGGCAGAGCCGGAGCTGACTGAAATGACTCCACTGTACAGTGTCTCGTGGTGTGGTCCTTGCATGACGTGGCACAGACAGGGCCACTTACGTAGTCGTTCACAGGAGCTTGGTCCAGGACGTCACGGGTGAACCGCTGACCTGTGACCTCGGCGTCGGGCGTGTCCACATTTTCCACCTCAGCATCTGAACACACAGAGAAAGGGAGAAAGAGAAGAGATGTTTACATGTGACACGGTTTTTCTGTTGTTTGAAGCAAAATTAGTAAGCTAATTACTAACATCCAGAAGAAATACAATAGAATTCAGTCCAAGCTTCTTCTGTCAAACATTGGAGTTGAAGCTGGTGTCATACTAACACAGACATTTTCCATCCGTCCATTCATTATCGTAACTGCTCCCAGCTGTCACTGGGTGAGAGCTGGGGTACACGGCAGACAGGCTGCCAGTCTATCACAGGGCCGACATACAGAGAGAGACAACCATTCACACACATTTACTATAGGCAATTTAGTCACCAATTAACCCAACTGCATGTCTTTTGACTGTGGGAGGAATCCAGAGTATCCGGAGAAAACCCACGCAAAAATGAGGAGAACAAACTCCACACACAAAGGTATTTAAACCCAAGTTATTGTAGCTGGGAGGTGACACTGCTAACCTCTACACCACCACGCTGCCCACAGATATTTTCGACTTGTCTCCTTTTGGGTAGAATCCCTTAAATTCAAATCTCCACATCACCTTCAGCAGCGACTGAATGTAGGAAAGCATATTTACTGATGTACCGCACAAGTGTGCATAAATTCAGGTACCTGTACTCCATTTAAGACATACCTCTACTCCGCTTCATTTCAAAGAGAAATTGTTGAGGTTATTTTGTCAATTAACCTTTCAAATATAGCACATATTGCAAAAATGTTAAAGTCAACAAGCAGTTCAGTCTATTCTTATTTTCCTAAAGCTCTGCCATTGTGATGACATATTTTCTTAATAGGATCCAACTGGCTTTATAAGATTTGAAAAATAAAGTGACAGTTTTATTGGTTCCATACCAACAATTCCTTATTCTCTTGTCTTTTAAAGTGGCAATAATTCTTCTTTTTCTTTAAAGTTGATACGATGATCTTGTTAGCAGTTGCTTATTTATATTTCCAGCAGTTCTGGAAGAACATTATGACTAATTTGTAGCAGTATTTCTAATCACATGTTGAGTCCAAGTCCAATTTTGGCACAGTTTTTACTCTCACAGTTTTGGTCTCTACCAACTCCTCAAGGAAATATTTGGCTCTTTAGCTGCTAAATGCTCCACTAACTGTGTTTGTCTGCTGTTCGGTGCTGTGTGGTAAGTGTACAGTTGCTTTTAGGGCTGAAAATAGCAGCCTATTTCAAATTACAAATTACAATACATTGCTGAATGTACCAAAACAATGAAGTCACACACTACACAGCTGATCAGCTAAAATAAAAACTGAATGAAACTGAGGAGATTTGCAGATGATGATGCAAATGATAATTCTTTGCAGATTCATCACTGGTGATGAATTTAACATAACATTATTTTCATGTTGTCGTTTGATATAGTGTTATTAAAATATGAATATAAAATATTATAGCCACGTTAGGAAACACTTTACAGCACTGTACACAAGAATGTAAGATTCTCAAACTCATTTCTAAGGCGCTCAGGAGCTGTAGCTATGCATCAGTGATAATCACTCAACATTCTTCAATATCATAATGAATAGTTTTACTTATGATACTTGCATTTTGCAGATAATTCTTTAATCAAAAAAAGCATTTACTAACTGTATACTCATTTTGTATTTAACTTAAATGATCTGACTGCTTATTTTCTCCACTGACCACCACTTTGTTCCGAACACACAGTGTTTAACCCAGACTGGATGCTCATATGGTCGGGAACTCATGCAGTGTCTGTAGACCAGTGTATGGCCAGTGGGGATGCCCTCCAGCGAGAGTGTTAATAGTCTGCATTTAGCGGCAGAGATGCCCCCCTGCTCTCACCACTCAGGGGGGAGGGATGAATCCAGTGGATGGGCAGCTCCTGGCAAATCTCCCAGATCTTGGAGTCGAGGAGGAAGGCTGGGTTAACGATGGGCTCCTCAGCAGGAACCCACACTTGGGAGTCCTCCACCTTCATATCCGTGGCCTCTGTCTCATCCACCTGCTAGAAAACACCACACACACACACACACACACACACACACACACACACACACACACACACACACACACACACAGAATACAGCATGTCAGAGCTTGCCAGAATGCTCGGGCCCTACACAAAATAGTCCTGCATTTGCACTCTACTCCCATGAGCCATGCAACAGCTCCAGCCTCATCGTTTTATGTATCACCTTTCTGTCCGCTGAGAGGGCGGCAACTTCCCGAGCCCTGACTCCTACTGCCCTGACTCCCTTGTCTTTCTCTCTCTCACCCTCTTCTCAAGCCTCTGGCATGCTCCTTCTATTATACATCATTGAAATTCACAGACAGTGATGATTTGACTTTTAAATGACTTTAGAAGTGGTCTTCATTACTCTGAGTGTGGCTGCAGTATCGTTTAATGTGACAGACACAATAAAGCCTTGCATTCTCCCCCTTCCTTCCCCCTTCACCACAATGCTCCACTTGGCACCAGCACTATCAGTGAGCTTAATTTGTTGATACTGTAGTTCATGAGCTGTAAAGTAAACTATTATTGCTTAATGATAGGACTACATGTCACTGTTGTCTAATAGAGACATATGAAGGGGATTTGGTAATGCTCTCCCCTAACAGTGCAGATATTTATTTTCTTCATGCATATGTAAATATACACACAAACAAACCCGTCTTCCCATTCCCTTGTTAATTAGCAGCCCAGAACAGAAAACAGTTCACTTGACAAATGTTTTTACAAGGTGATTTTCTCCCAGTCTAAAGCTTAATTGCACATTAGTTAAGCCTGACGTAGAATCCTGAGGCTATAGAAGGAGCAAGAACCATTTATATTGGGTCGTGCTCCCTCCCTCCTGTTCACCCCTGTCACTCTCGCCTGAATTAGAATTTCGCTTTGCATGCCGCTTCTTGTTTGTCATCGAGCGACACAGTTGTGACCTGAAGAGAAGAAGAAGAGGAAAAAAAAAGAGACTTAAGCACATTCTGTCACATCAAAGATTGTGTTTTGGCTCAGGATGTGTTTAGCCAAGCTTTTGACACACTTTCCCTCACTTTTAAGTGCTGGCCAGTACATTAATGATGACTCGGAGGACTGGTGCAGCAGGGTGGGGGAAGGGGTGATCTAGCGTTGAGCTGGTGCATTCACCGTTCCCGTGGCTGCAGAAATTACAATCAAACTCCAGTAACACAAACAGCACTCTCTAATTGGACCTCTTAACCACTGAAGCCAAGTGAGTCTTCTCTGGAAAGTAAATGGAGGTCACGACACGGGGCTCACAACATGACTTTGACTTCACAGTTGAGATACAACTCCAATAACTTGTAGGAGAGTGCCTGGGGGGAATAGTAAAGGTCAGCATTTTAGCATGGGGCACAGATTTCTAAATGCCAGTTGACAAGCACAAAGACAACATGATTACAGTCCTTCAGTTGATACACACCTTTGAAAGGCTTTTCCATTTTGCTATTGACAAATGATATATTATTAGGACACAAGCAACTTTTTATCAAGTATTGGACCTTGGGAATGATGGTAATTTGTTTTGTGCAGCCTGCTCTTGGTGTATGTATGCTTTCCGCCTACAGTGCATAACTTAATTATACACCAGTTGTGCTGTAGTTAATGAATTTACCCTCTCCTGCCACTATGTCCCAAGGGGAGAAACGCTGTCTACATGACACACTGTTTAAAGTGGTGCTATGTTTGCAGGAGATCAACAAAGATTTTCTCATGATACCCAGGAGCTACTGCACATAACACAGGCAGTTTTAATATGCAGTGTACTGTACAGTTCAGGCCACATATAATGAGAGTGCTGACACTTGCCAGGACTGGTCATGCAGCATATAAAACAGTAAATCTTGAAAACCTTTCAAGTTACGTTCAACTCTGGTGAACTTTGACATGCAAATTTGTGCCATTGGCAAACTCAGAAAACTGTCTTGATAGAATATGGAGGGAGCATAGAAATTCATATCGGCAGTTTTGCACTGTCCACTTTTATTTAGCCATTCTCTGCCAGAGTATAAACTGCTTCGCAGTCGATTGTACAAACACTAACACTAGCTTGAAGAGCTTCTATCCCATCTTCAGTCTAACTCTATTGAGTGATGAATATGTAATGTCAGGGGGACTAAATGATGCAAAAACTTTTTTTACATGCTTCCAGCTGGGTAGCATGTGAGCTGTTAGCTTGCATTTACAACAGTTAAATAGCCATGCAAGTAATCACTGATTCACCATGCTATTAAAACTAGCTTATATATTTTCTCATTCACTTTTAGGTCTCACCAGAGTGAATATGTCATGGACAATAGCAAGTGAACTCTGTAATTTTTAATTCCTCTCACCGATCTGACTCAATTTTGATATCTACAGATGACAATAAGACAAAATAAACATCCCTGTGTGCTTGCAGGACTCTGTTCTGTTCACATCCTCTGCTGTGTTCCAGCCTTTTTTCTCTGTTGGCAGTTTTTGTCTGAGTGGGAGGTTTTGGGCTGGTGGATAAGCTTTGGTCATCCATATTAAGTGTCTGTTTAATGGAGCAACCAGCACCCCTTGACTATGTTACAGGGTGTGAGGGAGGCGGATGGCGATTTTCGTGTCAGACTTGGGGGACCCTGAATGAAGCTCAGGGATTACTCCCTCAGATGTTTCATTGAGGAGGTAAATTGAAAAGGGAGGAAAAAATCCTGGCAAACAATTCATGTTTGTCACCTGGCTCTCCCTTGCACTAGCTCCAGTTCCTTATCAGCTCTTTGCAGTTTTTCCGCAATTTTTTTCATTGTTTCTTTTTTTTTTACCACTGCTCTAAAACCTGTCACGGCTGCTCTGAGCACTCTCTCTTAAAAGCCTGTGGCTGGGTTAAGCTACAAACCATGTGTGAGATTCCTGTGTTTTACCACCTGAGGAGGAACTTGTACTGATCTTCTTCTGGGTCACACGTGGGTGGATTGTAACGCAGGACGGATCAAGGGCTGCTGTCTAATGTGAGGACAGACCTTAGTGAGGTCAAGCCCACCAACGGCTTGGCCAAGTCAAGGTCACTGTTTATTACATAAAAATGTCTCCAAGCCAGTAGTTTTGTATTGAAAACAACCCCTGTTTTCACTTCACTTGGCAGCAGGATACAGTTGTGTAACTACAGTGAAAAGGTGAGTAATAACAAAAAGAAATGTATCTTTTTTGTGGAGGGAATTGATAGGGAAGGGACATATGACATTTGTAGGGCATTGTGGATATATGAATAATTGGTTTGACATTTTAGAAAGTAAATTTATTTGGTTTCTTTCAGACACTTAAATGAGAAGATCAATCCCACTCCTATATTTCTCCTATAGATGATGGTCTTATAAGCTCATCCATCTCCCAGGATGCTGAGCTCAAGCAAGAACAATCTTGCAAAAAAAAATTCCTGTGCTCATTTTGGCATTTCTAGGAATATCATTTTTATTTATTAGTTCAAGTTCAATAGGCTTCACTCTGTGGTTTAATGTTTTTTTTGAAGTTGTCATTCAGCAGTCAGGCAAATTACTTATACTTATGATTACCAATCACCAAATAATAGTTTGACAGATGAACCCCTGTAAAACCACAATGTGTTATATACAATTTAGGTTTGGTACAAATTAAATATATGAATTAAGCAGATAGCTTTTTTTTTGTTTTCCCTGTTTTCCATCTTTATGCTAAACTATGCTAACTGCTAAATTTATATTTAGCATACAGACATGAGGGCTGTAGGCTGTAAATCATCTCTTCTAAATCTAGTCAAGAACATAAACTTACAGTTTTCAAAAAAATGTTAAAGATGCCTTTAAATGGTTGACATTTTAGAGATATTTTCAGAAAAATGCACTGGCATCCAAACTAGGTTTTAAGCAGCAAATAGTCGCACATATTTCTCCAAAAGATTCTGAACTTTTACACAATTTCTTTCCTCTGCAATATAAAATCCACCTATAGTTCAATCAACTCATTACCAGATCCTGCACTTATCATCCACCTTGTCCCTCACCTTGTATGTTGTACAAAAACTAAACTCCTGCAAATATTGCTTGTGAACTAACTCTTGTGAACTAGTTTTACTTACTAGTACTTGTAGTAACAAATTAGTAGCTTAAATCTTCACGCTGACAGGAGACAAAGATGTCTTTGGCAGCCTCTACAACTAAACTACAATCACAAATACATTTATATTGTAACATAATGACCATATGTTCACAATCAATGTCAATGACAATATGTTGATACTTTACATATTCATTAAATATACACAGGTAACTTATTTTGTCCGCCAAAATATCCAATCTATAATATTTTGTTTTCTCTTCTTGGAGTGCAACTTCCACATATGTGACTCTAATGTATTAAAGTATTTTTATGGTTGGGTTGAGGCACTCAAAACGCTGGGTTAATATCGAGGAAAGATTTTGTGCTGGGTTACAGTCACTTCACACACAACATCTGCATTCAAATCTTAACAAGCAAAGCACTAAACCTAAGCAAAGTACTTGCCTTACCTAAACCCAACCTCACACCAGACTCTAGACTTGAGTTTGGGTGTGTGGCTTTGCCATCCACACCAACCACCTTCTTAAAACTCACTTCCAGAAAAAAGTGTAGCTCTTAATTAATTCACAAAATTGCGTCACATTATGATGATCACATTTGCTACAAAGACATAATTGTAATTGCAGTTTAGTTGCATAGGAACATATTTTTCAGGAGACGGGGTTGCATAAGGCAGAATTTGACTTAGAAACATATTTTGACTTGAATTTCATTGAAAGTAATGATCTGAATTATCAGTTTTGCTCATGGTAGTCAGTCAAAAGGCTCCAGTAACTATCCAATCCCACTCACTTTCCTGGCCTTAGATGATTCACTTTAGACCTGTCAATTAAGGCAATTAGGCTTAACAGTGTACAAAAGGAGACAGAAATGGCATAAACATAAGGCACTGCCTGGGTAATTAGTATGTGTTAACATGGATCAGACATTGTCGAGATAACAAGAAAATCTTGTGTTCTTAAAGTTGAAACTGAAACTGGGTTTTGCTTGTACCGACATTTGGCTTATACTGTTTCTGAGCTGAAGCAGAGAGTGGGGAGCTTCAGATATTTGCCAGTTACTTCTTGCCAGCTATAATGTGAAATGTAAATGAGAGCATGCCAGAAGTAAAGACATTTGACAGAGGGATTTTCTCTTTGAACATAGGACTCACTCAGTGAAATGCACTGTAACACGGAAAAATTGAGAATTTTGATTGATTGAATTTCTTCCATTCCTTTTACTGAAGTTCACATACAACTATAAGAACCCAGAGAAGTAAAATGAATCCCTCTAAACTTGGAGAAGGAGCTTCGTGATTTTTACAAAGAAAACATCTTTTAAAAAAATACCATTTTAATGGCTTACCTCTCACTCAGCCCTCTCTTGCACCCTTCCCCTTTAGGCTATTTGGGTAGAGCCTTTGGAGGAGATGATTAAAAATTAATATTGGCTCAAGATTGACAGCAAACACCATTTGATGTGAGCCACAAAGAAGCTATGGGTTTGTGGGCAGCTTTCTGACGGTTTCACAGGCACCACAAACCCCAGTTTATTTTTCAGTGAGAGGGGTGGGGGCGATAGGATAAGATAGACAGTCTGAGGATTTGTGTGGTGCTGGTAGCGCTCCACTCTTGGTTATCTCCCTACAATATGCATGACAGCCTCTGCAGGACTACAGAGAGTCTGAGGTACAGACAGCTGAAGGACGAGGCATACCAGTAACTCAGAGTCCTCCGCCGTCACCTCTGCCACTATGGGTAATTTCCTAGTTTGGGTCCTGATGTAGCACCTCTGATGTTCGGCAAACCGGATCCCAGTGATTCCCTTTGAAACAAGAAATAGAAATGAAGGAATACTCAGTAATTCAGACATATGTATCATTCATTAGCTTTCTGTGATGTGGATATCCCAGAAGACTGGGGCAATCATTTTAAAATGCTCAACTCTAATCAAAGCTCTTAAAAAAGTCAGATAAGTTAAAACCTAATGAGTGAGAAAAGGTATGTTTTGATCTTTTTTTTTTCTTTTAGCATGCTTTAAAATTGATGACTGCCTGGCCCTGGCAACACAGCTCTTGCTTTCAAGCTGAATGGATGTTAAAAGACGGGGGTGTACAGCTGTGGCTGTATAATACTTAATAGATGGATATCTCGCGCAGGAGAGCCAAGTGACATTGTTGAGAATGGAGTGTTTTTTACAGAGAGAGGCACCATTGAATTAGCCAGTCATAGGTCCATGTCACTCTCTTAATCTGCGCAGTCAAGTGTGGAGTCACTCTCTTTAGCTGCACCCATGATCCTCCACCATGTGGACTGTAGCTCTATTCAGTATGACACACAGAGCCTCAATAGGGAAAGATCTATTAATTCTCTTGCTGCCATTCTATGTTAATCTAAGATATTCAGCTGGAATAAGTCTGAAAGACTGTCTGCAGTTCAGATTGTATCCAATTTATTTTCTGCAGAGTAGAGCTGCTCATTCAGCACACTGTATTAGGACAGACGGCAGGATCTACATTTACCACGGCTGCTTTAGAATTGTATCAACTGAAAATTGTATGAGCGGTACCATGAAAATAGACTTGATTCAATCAAAATTTAATCACAGCAACACCGTGATTGCTATGACACCTCCTTTGAATTGGTTAACTTGACCATGTGGGTGGTATTTCTACATTTTCTGTTGTGCTGTCACTCTGAAAACCAGATACAAGCTGCAAAAGACATGATACAAAGTGATGCTTGTCATAATCTACGACATGTAATTTTCAGTGTGTGGAAAAAGGATGGGGCAATAATAGTCTCAAGCGCAAAAGCATAATGTTTATGCCGGGCTTTATTGTGATGAGTCTCCATGTAATTTGGATCTACTGTATTGGTGAGCTGCAGCAGGAGAGAGGGGGGCAATGTTGTGATGAGATACAGTGATTACTGGGGTTGGTCAAGCAGAAAATGAAGAAAGACACATTAACACAGGAATGAGAAATGGAAAAGCGATGTTATTTTAACAGGCGACTTTGACATGTCGACTTGACATATCCATGTGCAAGATGCTCATCTGCATCTTTTTAAGAGAACAGAAAATATGAAAGTGTATGCATCATTCAACGCCTGTGAATAATGAACTAAAGTTATGCCAGCAGGTAATAGTTTGGTTAGTGACTTGACATTATCAGGTTTCTGTATTAAAGGGACATTTCTTATTCAGGAAATATCTAATCAACAATCTCAGTATTGCTGCTTCAAATGGCAAAATAAAAGTTATATAACTAAAACAGGCGCCTTTGCATTTTTTACCACATAAAAAAGTATTGAAATTTTTAACGCTGTACATTATTCACTCATAGTACCAGTCTGTCCCACACACAACACACTGAATCATCACAATCCGAGCAGGATGTTATGTTATTGTGGGCTGTCTTCATAGATTTTACAAAAGTGTGCTACCAATTTTTTGGATGGATGAAGGCTGGAGATGATTTTTGTTACTTCCCTATAATTTGCTCTGAGAAAATGTTACAGTGTAGAGTACAGCAAAAGCTTTTTTTCTCTTCTTTTTTCAAAATCGCCTCAGACTAATACATCCTCACGGCCAGCAACCCTTTGACAAGGAGACACCACTGACAACATTAAGGCACAAAAACATACAAAGCTACAACAGAGCATTTCACATGCAGAGAAAGGTTTATGACTGCTAAAGAGCATTTCGCTACACTGATGCACTCTATACTACTACATTTTGGTTACATTAATCAGATAGCTGGACATTTGCTAATTATTAATAACCTTACAGTGTCATTTGTTTTTTTTTTTGTTGTTTTTCTTCGTAAGTAACAACTTCATAGCTTAACTACAATATCTTGCTAGGTTTTGGTTTGTCTGCTAGCAGTTCTTTTGAGTTCCAACTGTTTTGCTATTTGCACAGACCACTGTGAGTATTAAATTGCAAATACATCATCAAATAGAACTGCAAATATAACATACGATAGCAGGAATTGTCATGAATTTGTCATGAATAGCATGCATATAATTCTAGTGGAGTTGCCTAAAATCCAAATCTACTCATTTACTGAGGTAATTGTGAGTTGGTTTGATGGCTAAAAAGGAAAACAGTTCTTTGGAAAAGTTGTGACTGATTTTATTGGGTGGTCCACCTTTCACATTAAATTTTATGGTTATTTGTGTCAAGTTCTGTTAATGTTCTGCTTTCAGTCACATTGTCCAGCACTTCTTCAGAACTTTCTAGTCCCTGCTATTCTCCCTCCAGCCCCCAGATGTCCCCACAGTTTCCCTCCAAAACCTGACCTTCTTCCACCCACTCACACACCTGCTTATTTCCCCATTGCTGCATCCAATAACACATGCTTGACATATTATTTGTGTTCACTGTGGACTTATTTTGCCTCCTGTTGTTGCTTTTTTGATTCTGACTTGCCTGCTTCCCTACAGGATTTGTTTACCAGGTTGGTCCATGAGCCTATTCAGCCTTTTTTGTATATAAAAGTCGTTTCACTGTGCCTGCTTGTTGATCTGTGTGTGTGCATTTGGGTGCTCCACCCTTTTGCCTTGTACACAAGCATTAGTAATACATTTTTTTAAAATTACAATTCAAAATGTTTAAATGTTTTCATGTTTATTTGCTGCAGGGGTTGTATTTATTTCTTTTCCATTACCTTATTTTCACATGGTTAGAAAAGCTATCTAACATTGGCAGGAGATACAGTACATAAAACAAGTAAGTGCTGTTTAAAGGTTGTTGCAACTGAGTGTTTCACAGCTGAGTGTTGAAAGACAAGATCATTACACATCATTGCTGCCTAGTTTTTAAATATAGTCCAACTAAAGTCCGACTAAAACTGATAACAACAAAAAGCTCCTTATGTAATTCTTTAATTTAGACAGTTTGAAAATGAGTGCTCTGTCTGTCTGTAGCTGCTTTCACACATGCACTAGAATCCTGACTTTCTCCAGACATTAAACAGGTGAGCTGCATGTGAGAACGCAAAAAAGAGTGGCATAGGCAAAGTCCATGTGATGTTTGTTAGAGCCCAAGTGTAAAAACAACAGGTGAGTCTTCTGTGTATTCGCAGCAAGTGAGTTTTTAGTCCATCTGCTCAGTACAACACCACAAAAAATATAGAAAATATTTACTATGCTTTCTGTTGTTGTATCTCACTTCTCTCCTTCAGGAAACTGGGATTACATATAGAACACATTGTTTCTAATTGTGATTGGCTCTTCTTAGATGCGCTGTAAACAAAACACAATTGATTTCCACGGTGTTCTTCTGCCCACTCTAACCAGGGACCCTCCTTCACTGAAATTAAATGGTCTGTTTCCCTGATGGGAGACCGCAGATTGTGCAGCATGTTAAAAGTCCAGACCTAATAGTCCGGAGATAGTTTGGAGTTCATGTGTGAAAAAATCTTGAAAACATCTTTACTGTCAGTCAGCTCTGCCAGCACATACAGAAACGTCAGGGAGCAGTCTCTTTTGTCTCTCTGTTGTTATGCTTCCAAAATAAACCCAAGGTAGAGGAGAAATCAGATTACTCTTCTGCTCCATGTATACACAGATTTCCTTTAACTGGGTTTCTAAAGTACATGTGAACTTGTTCCCCAATTACCCAAGAAACCTGGTTTGTTTGAGCAAACTGGTTACTTAAGTGCATATATCCAGAGTTTCTGCTAAAATTCTACTTTAGTTTAACTGTGCTTTGGTTGTTTGGTCCTTCACCTACTTGTAAATTGCTTTGGATAAAAGCATTTGTTAAATGCCTAAATGTGTAAATATACCTTTTCCCACAAATCAACATAAACATGTAACCTTTGCATACAACAGTACACAACTATTGTTGGTTTTTTTAGGCTACCTTACAGAAAATATATGATAGCAACAGAGAAATTAAATGAAATACATGCTAAAGCCACTGAGAAACTGAGCCATTACATTTATATGAATATCACTTATTGCAGATTGGCTGCATTTACCAGCTGTGTCCTCCAGCATCTATACTGATATATGGATGACAGCTACCATGAGCTTCTGGGGAGATGCCATTTAGAGGTAAGCAACTAAAACAAGATGACTGACAACTGCCGCAGTAACCATAACTGAATCAGGTATAGTTGGCAATACCTCTGCTGAGAGGCTGATGGTGGTCATGTCTATGTTGACATATCTTGTAGGCCAGGTGGTAAGTGGTACAAGAAAAGTGGTAGTATCTGCAGCACTTGCTGACAAACAGCATGTTTTTTTCCATCAGATTTTATGGCACATTCTATTCTGAACAGTGGTGCAGTCGTTACCCTCTGGATCCTCTGGTTTCCTCCCACAGAATATCAGAATGAACAAGTTTTCAGTCAGAGTAAATTACCTCACACAAAGCTCCAGATATATTACTTTATAACCAGTATTTCAGCCACAGTTTTATTGTTTGAATTCACGGCCTAACAGTGTTTACAGTTGTCACTTTATTATGCACATAGATATGTTTCCCTACACAAGAGGCAACTGCTCCACTCTTTGAGCTCAGTAGCACAATATGGATTTATGTGGAAATATAATTTGTGTGGTTTCTCAGTTTGTCTGTCCTATTATCTTAGTATGATCTGTTACTAATGGCCACAGTTGCAGTAATTTACCTTGTTATTTTTTGCTACCTGACAACAGCTGTTAACTGGACTTGGCGTGCTGCATGTTTTTTTTCATTGTCACCTGAATGTAGTTTTCTACTGATGTGTTTGCTCTTTTTACCTTCTTCATCTTGGGTTTCCCACTAAGATAATTCTGTGAATTATGTGTTTGATTCAACTATTCAGACTCTTAGCATGTCATCCAGTCAAATCTTATGCTTAGCACAACACTGGTACATCATTTAGTGGCAGACATGTTTTCATTTGGTGTGCTGACAAGTATGGCACAGTCCATTTACAGTGCTGTGAAAAAGTATTTGCCCCCTTCCTAATTTAAAACATATTTGTCACACTTACAGTAAATGATCAGATCATCAAACAAATTTTTCTGCTCTTTTGGGCAAATGACCTTTGTGTTGTTTTTGGTTCCAGTATCATTCTTCTTGTGGAATCATATACACTAACTATCTTAAATGAGGCAAGTGAGGCCTGCAGTTCTCTAGATGTTGTTCTGGGTTATTTTATGACCTCCTGGATGAGTCAATGTTGTGCTCTTGGAGTAATTGTTGTAGGCCGGTCACTCCTGGAAAGGTTCACCACTGTTCTACCAGGTTGTCTCCATTTGTAGATAATGGCTCTCATCGTGGTTTGCTGGAATCCCAAAGTCTTAGAAATGGCTTTTTAAAATACTTTAGTGATCCCATTTATCCCATGATCCATTTGTTGCGTCAGCATGTAGCCAAGAGGAGCCAGGAATCATGACAATGTCAATGACTTTGTTTTTGAATTTCTTTAGATCACAGCATGAGTTTCTTTTTGAGATATTTTAGTGTGCTTCACTTTGTCAGACGGCTTCTATTTAAGTGATTTCTTGATTGAACAGGTCTGGCAGTGATCAGGTCTGGGTGTGGCAAGTGTAAAAGGTAACTCAGCTTTTATTAGGGCCCCTCTAAGCTGGAGGCCACAGACAAATGCTCACCTTCCCTACTGGTAAACTCTGACTGTTAGATTTAATTTCAGAAAACACAGTTATGCAATTAAATAACATGCATAAAGAAATCATGTTAGATAATTAACTGAAAGACTTGGCAAAATCAAATTGTGTCTTTTGTTCTCTCTAGTGGCGTGATCATGGTTATTTGTTTTGTTTAAAGCCACTTTTGCAGAGTAGGAAACTGTTTAGCTTAGGCACCCCGTAGTGATTGTATGAAAAAGACACAATGTGAATTTTTGTGCCTGTGTACCAAAGGGTAATATGATGTAGTAAAAGCTAATAGGTAATGCAATGCCATTTAAGTAACAATAGATTTTTTTTTTTTAGCAAAATGTTTTCTAATCTAACCACAAAATAAAAATGCAGCAGCTTTAATTCCACTAGCCCTAGCTGGAATCTGAATTTGTCTTGAGCTTTCCTTGCTGGCACAGTTAAATATTTACAATAATTTGTGCTATAAAACTGGTGCAATCTGTTCTCATATTAAGCTAAAATTTCAGAACAAGGTTGAAGCCAATTTTCCTGAATGTCCTTTTGTTTGGTTGTCAACAATATTTATTATAAGTTGGAATTTAATGTAAAAATGACTGGTGTTTCTCTCTCTCTCACATTCCTGGTGGCACAGTTCTCTTATTTTCCATTCTTCACAAATTTATAGAGAGCTTCTCAAACACAGTGGCAATTTAAAGTGCTTCACATCCACATAAAGGCAAATTAACCAATATTCTAAGACCAACACTAAATGTGAAATGTGTACTTTGTTACAGTGGGCTCAACAAAACCGCTCCACAACAACACCCTCTGTCCTTGACTCGTATAAGGAAACTCCAGCCAAAACCCTTTAACAGGGAAAGGAAATGGAAGACATCTCAGGAAGAGCATCATAAGAGGGATCCCTTTTTCAGGGTGGACAGATTGAAATCCCCATGTACAGAGCACAGTTTGTCCCAGAGACAAAGACCACATAACAAATTGGTATTCAACAAAAAGTAAAACCACATCTGCAGGCTTAATGGAGATTGTTTTAGTGGTAGCTTTGGTCTGTGTAACAACATAAAACAACAAAATCCATTCTAGCATAAGTACACAAACTACCATTAAGTATAATATATTGTAGGTTTTGTGTGTGTTTCCT
>OMLM01020888.1:306220-318226 GCA_900302695.1 Helostoma temminkii | reverse complement strand
AGGGGGAGTGAGAGAGAGAGAGAGAGAGAGAGAGAGAGACAAGCATAGATATGATCTCTGGCAATCACCTTCCACAGTTTGATCAGGTCATCAAAGTGTCAAGCTAAAACATTACAGGCAGCCCCTCAGACATAGTGTATCTCTTTCGCTCTCATACAAACACTTTAAAGAGAGTGTGCGTGTGCTAAAAATCTCATTGATATTGTCTGACATATTATCTCTCCAATCCAAAAGACAGAGTGCGTTGACAGACGTGGGGTAAAATTATTTACAATATCAGGTGACTCACATGAATATGAACCATTTCTGCCTTTAGAAACTATTAATTACAGTGTAGGTATTGAATCACAGCGATAACTAAAAATGAATTATAAAAGCATACTATTATATTTTGTGCAAAACACCTATAAAAACAGAGATTAACATAAGTCAAAGAATTAGAATTGAATCTAACAGAGAAAAATAAGAATGGTTTAACTCAGGCTCTTGGTTGAATAAATAAAAACACTTGCATAACTGGATTCTTTAAATCAAGAGACAGAAGTTAAAACAATACCAATAATTTAAGAACATAGTCAAGCCATGTCCTAAAAAGGCTTTTTGAATTCATTATTCTGTGTTTGTAGAGACGTGGTGGTCTTGGAGTTCACTAGTTTTGGTTACGTAAGCTTATGCTATGGTCATTTCAGGTACATTAACAATGGATTTATTTGATCTTATAGGAATGAAGAGGATCAGCAATTAAATATAACCGAATCTTAATTGTTGTTCTAACATTGTAATATTGTTACTGGATGAATTAACTTAAAATGGCAAAAGTAATTCTTACCTTATTCTGAACACGACATACAAACATCGATCAGCTGGTTTGATATGGTTTTTAATTTCAGAACCAAGACAATCTCAAAATCATTTGCTTTTGCTTCTAAAATATTAATTTGCTTCATTCCTTGTCCCGTCCTGTTTTGGCAAGTTTGTATGCCTCTGTGTAGCTGGTCTCCTGTGCCATGTTACCATCAGCTGTTAGCTCTCTGTGCAAAAGAAAGGTCTTAAGTCCAGTTTCCAGTTGTCCAGTTGTCTTGTGTGGCTGCAGTGGGGTTTTCAGTCATTTGCTCTTAAATTTGTTTAAAATGAGAACAAGTGCTTTTGCTAGATAGTGGATGGCGCTGATGTGTGGACCAAAGCTCATCCTCTCTGTAACATAAATAAAGTCTGTATATAACCAAGAAATAAACTAGAACAGCTGAAAAGCAACACATTTTGTACTACATCCCACTTATTTGTGTAAAAAATGTGTTAAACATTAGTTATTTTGGTTTAAAATTAATGTGTTTTTTTAATAAAAGTTATTCTTCTGAAAATTACATACTTGCAAAATAGTCTTAAGTGATTCATTGCAATGACTTCAAAATCTACTAGAAATCTAGATGGAGCAGGGAGGCTACATTACGATTTAAACACATACTCACACACAAGCACAACCTCTCTTCAGGCTGCTATATTGGACTGAAGGCTGTAAAATAATAATCATATTTATTAACAGTATCAATATTGCACAGCGCCTCATCCCGAGTTGTGACCTTGTGCGTTTGTGTGTACATATGTGAGGGGATGAGCTGGAGTTATTGCCTCCGCTCGGCCAATAATGCCCCCCTGCACAACAGGGTGTAAAAGGAGAGAGTGCTCTGAAAAGAAACAGACAATAGATGAGACAAATAGGTGAGTAAAAATGAATAATAGACGAAAAGAGAAAGATAATATATATATATTTATATGTATCTATATATTCCTGAAGTTAGAAACTTCTCGTCACGTCGCTAATCCTGGTCCATATTTGCAGTAATAACATAAAAACCTTGACACACACACGTGCTCACTTACAATCAAATGTAAGCTCCATTGCCTAGGCTGCCCCAGGCTCATAAACAGCATTAATTCATCATTGTCATATTTATAGACAACCTGAAGGAGTTAATGATCCACAGATTCATACACACCAGCGAACTAGTATATCTATTTGTATACACACTGACATTCTCTTTAATATTAGATTTTGGTATTGATTTCCTTACCTGCATGTGCCCTTTAAACCGCACTAACAGAGAAGAAGAAGGCAGAGCATTAGGGGGAAAAAACAAGAGGGCCATTGCAGAGTGGTGATGGGGTTTTGTGTGTTTATTTTTTTCAGGTGCTTGTATTATCATCAGTGGTCAAGTGACAAGTGGGAATATTTAAAGCCACTGTTGCCATAGTAATTGTTGTTGCACTCAAGTTGCCAGGTCAAGTTATTGTTTATGTTCTGTGTAAACGCTACTGTACTTTTGCATCTACTGGTTATAATATGTTTTTTTTCCTACTGTGTCATTATTTGTTACTGCAATTATTGTTGCACACATTTCCCAAGATGCACTAGATGGGGCATGGTATGCCCTAAAACAGCAACTGGGCCACAAAGTGTATGTTAGGCAAACACACTGTACAACATACAGTACAATATACAGTGCTGTGAAAAAATATTTGCTCCCTTCCTGAATTTTTAATTTTTTTTCCCATATATTTGTCACATTTGGTGATTGTCAGGGCGGCATGGTGGTGCAGTGGTTAGCACTGTCATCTCACAGCATTGAGTGCTGGGTTCGATTCCCGGGGTCAGCCAAGGTCTTTCTGTGTGGAGTTTGCATGTTCTTCCTGTATTTGTGTGGGTTCTCTCCAGGCACTCTGGCTTCCTCCCACAGTCCAAAGACATGCAGTCAGGTTAACTGGTGACTCTAAATTGCCCGTAGGTGAGAGTGTGAATGGTTGTTTGTCTATATGTGGCCCTGCAATAGACTGGTGACCTGTGTACCCTGCCTCTTGCCCCATGACAGCTGGGATAGGCTCCAGCATGCCTGTAACCTCTGTGGGGATTAAGCGGTATAGAAAAGGGATGGATGGATTGTCATCATATAAACTTATATATTACACAAAGGTAACCCGAGTAAAAACAAAGGGTGAAAAACTGTTCAAACCTGCCCGGGCCTATGTGAGAAAGTATGTCTAAAGAGCTGCAGTTAAGATCAGTGTTAATGGTTCAACAATAAGAAAGAGACTGGGGAAATGGCATTAATAGGTAAGCTCCAAGGGGAAAGCCATCGCTGACCAAAAAGAACATCGAGGCTCATCTCACATTTCCCAGAAACATCTTGATTATCCCCAAGACTTTTGGCAAATATTCTGTGGACTGATGAGAAAAAAATGTATCTTTTGGAAGGTGTGAGTTCCATCATCAACTAACATGGCATTTTACATTATTTCATATCAACTGTCAAACAGGGTGTTTGCAGTGTGCAACACTATCTCCTAAGAATTATGTTCCCATTAAAGTAAACTGCAATTCCAATTACGTTTTCCTGAGAAACATAATTGCAAACAGATTACATTTTTGTAGCGAACGTAATCATTATGTTGTCAGGCAACGTATTTTGTGAATGAATGAAACGTCACATTAATTAACCAGAATCAAGTCATAGGCAGGTGGTTGGGATGGATGGTTGGTATAAAACATTCAAGACTGGCGCTCTGAAGACCTGAGATCAAGACCAAAGTCCTGGTTGAGGTTAGGTTTAGGCATCAGAAATACTTTGGCTGAGGTTAGAGACAGATCACGTTTGTGTATACATTTTTATGTGGACATTGTGTGTAAAGGGATCTGTAAAAGTTTGCAGTAATACCCAGCCCACAATCGTTCCCTGACCCTATCCCAGTGCTGTGAGTGCCTGAACCCAACCATAAAACACGTTATTACAGTTGGAGTCACATATCGGCGTGCTTGGATATTTTAGTAGAAGAGAAAACCAGATGTTGTAGATCAAATAATTTGGCAGACAAAAATACGTTGCCTTTGGACATTTCATTAATATGTTAAGTATCAATGTATTTGCGACTTGTCATTTACGTTAATTGTGAACATATTTTCATTTTGTTGACAGGAAACGTAATCCGGTTGCAATTACGTTTCTCAGGAAAATGTAATCAGGATTGCAATTCAATTAAATAGGAACATACTTTTTAGGACAGGACAGTGTTGTAGTGTGATGGTCTGGTCAGGTCTTTAGGACCTGGACAACTTTCCATGAATTCTGCACTCTACCAGAAAATCCTAAAGGAGAAAGTCTGTTCAATGTCCAGACCTGATAGTCCACAGTTTAGTTCAGTTTAGACTTGCTAAACTAAATGTTGCCAAATCTGTACACAAATCTTTATTGCAGTTGAATCAGATGCACTAATCTTTGAAAAAGCACAAACAAACATACACAGTTATATAATTACATTGCCTATTAAATTGTCACAAACTGTGCTTACTATGAACCAGTTTCCCCACCTGCCCTTCAACTTTTTAAAGTAAACTGCTGAGAATACTGACATTGTCACCTTTTACTCCCATGAGTATATGTGATGTGTGGTGGCAAGGTGTTTACAAGCTGATACTTGTCACCGCACACATCTGTTGGTTTGTCTGTCCAATGTAAATGGTGTTTCCTCTGTTCCGCCGGTCAGAAGTTGGGTTTTTTTTAACGTCTCTGTGCACTGGGCCGCTTTGTGGGCTACGTCTTAATTGCCTCTCTGACAGTCATTTGAGGAGTAGAGCTAGTTACGTGCAGCAACTCATTGTTTTCTCCTTTTTGTTTTCTGTCTTTCTTCATACATCTGTCCCTGGGTAGCCTTGTGTGAAGGCAACTGTTGTATTATTTGATGCTGTCAAATAGTAAATTGGCATAACTGCTTGCACTGTCCTCTATTTATTTTTTTCTCTGTCTAAATCTACAATATATACCGCAAGACCCTGCAATTTTATAGCTTTATTGTCTATAAAATTTTGTTTTTTGGGAGGGACAAATTCACTTTGATCTGATTCCCTTAAGTAAACGTAATATTGCTATCACTTCATATCACAGAATTTCACCTTATCCATTTTTTCTCTTTCAGTCTCTCTCCCTCCTTCTCTCTTCCCTCTCTATCTGTGTCTCTATCTGCCTTGCAATCCTCAGACTGTATTCCTGGTCATTATTTTTACACTCACACACCCACAGAACCCTATTAAAGATGGAAGCAGTCACCCTGAAGAAACTAACAGTAAGCTTTTGTGAGATTCTTTTTCTTTCTTTTTTTATCTCGTTCCCATGCTCTCACTCAGATCCAGCCTCATCAGAATGAGTTGCCGTCTAGTTTGAAGTTTTGAAACAAGAGCAGAGCATTAGATTAGGTTTGTCTGATATAAAATTCCCTCTAAAGTGATGTCTGCGCTGAGCGTCTCTTTTCTCCAGCTGCTTTTGAGAAGAGTCTGAGTCATTTTGTCTGGTATTCTCTGAGTCGTTTGAGGAGACAAAATGCTCCTTGGCGCGTTAACAGGGCCTCTGATGTTTGGTTCCCTCTGCTGCACTCATTGCTCTATAGTGAACATATACAGTCTGTGCTTTGTTTCTTCTCTGAACATGTGTGTGTGGGTGTGTGAGGGAAAAATAAACTTATCAGACACCAGTGTGCTTGTATGTGTAGTTATGGTCTAAACCTACAAGAAAACAATATTCTTATCTTTTATATGCAACCAAGTTTAATCTGTCTAATGTTATTTTATCATTTTGTTCTAGTTGTCAGCACTTTATCACTGCATATGAATAAAATCAGTTCTTCTGCTCATCGTAGCTTACTGTCCTCTCGCATGTTTATCTCCTTCTACTAACAATTCCTTAGATCATAGCTAAATGCTAGATCTTTTATTGTTCTTTAAGTGTGTGCATGTGCATAATTATCCTCACTCCTGAAGACATGCACATAGTTCATACAGGAGAGCAAGGGGATTCTACTTAACGCTTGGGAGGTTTTTGCTCATATCAAAAATATGCCAGCTGACATAAAGAGAGAGAGAGAGCATCTTTGATCCTGCTGTTTGTCTTAATTTTAACTAATTTGTCTTATGATTATAACTTTAATGCAACAGTGTTCAATTCTGTTTATTTACATAGCACCAAATGACAAAAAGTCATTTTGTGGCAATTTACAGTTTTGAGACCTTACATAATTTTTCAGATTTCATGTCTCACAGTATTACAATGCAGTAGCTGTATGTATGTCAAGGGCTTAGATTGTATTGTTGAGATTGTAATTGTAAAGATATTTTGCAATATTGATTCTTTTGCATCACTCTTTTTAATAAGAAGGTTTTAGAAGTGTGAGGCAGCAGAGTGAGAGGAAACAGTAACAACAGGTGAGACATGAGAAACTGTTGCTTAGAAAAAGCAACAATGATTTAGTTGTCTTTAAATGAAAAAAACTGTTTTTAAAATGCAAACACAAGATTTTTAGAGGCATGTAATTTCCTACTTTTGACTGAAAGAGGCCAAAAAGAGGTTGGAGCTAAATTCTGGTTGCATCTATTTATTAAAAGGCATCAGAGGAGGCACTTGGGTTCTACTTTCAGCTGAAGGAGGCCAATATGAGGTTCTGATTTGAAAATGAATAGTTGTGCAGAGACACTTGAAGTCCTATTTTTGGCTGTTGGACAGCAGTAAGACCTAGACTAAGATGGTGAATTTTTGTATAAATAATTGGCGTACAAATGAAACTATTGTAATAATCTGTACTAAATGCTACATACTATTTTTAAATTCAATTTATGTTACATAACAATATGGATTATATCCATCATACAACCTGATGGGAAAAAAGTAAATGCTTAAAGCCTGTTCTCTGACACTTCTGTATTTAATTACTTTTAAACAAAACCACAAACGTTCCCTAACCTTCACCAAAGTGCTTTTATCGCACAAATCACTTTTTGTTGGTGTGTGCTTTGTACATGCACCAATCACCCAAATCCCTTTAAACTTATGCTGTTAATAAACATAGGGTTAAAAAATGTGTTGCATTTAGACAAAAGGCACTGTTCCCTAGAAAAATGTATCATGTTTGCAGTTTAGTTACAAAAAAAAAAAAATCGTTTCTCTTTATTTCTCCATCCCAGTCTTTTAAAACCTACACCACACACACACACATTCTTTCTAACTGACAATGACCACTGAAGCGTTCTCCCTTTAGGCTAATAAGCACCGTTAAGCTTGGTGAGTCTAAGTAGGCACTCTGAAATTAGTGTTGGCATAAGTCACACACATATACAGAACACAAAGGCTTCATTTTCAGTTCCCTGACAATGAATACGCTGGGCTGCATGTGCTCTGTGATACCGAGCTGCTTAACGGGAGTCGGTGAACTCTGCCCAAAGCTCTGTCGAAGCTCCATTTTCAGCAGTTTGCCTGAATAATAATCATCGCTGCTGTCAGCTTCCAACAATGCAGTTAACTACAGAGTGGAGACAATTTGGCTGATTTCAGTGAAACATGAAGTAAAAGCACTATTCACCAAACCAGTAGTTTTACTATTAACCCACTTCATATATTACTGCTGTTACTTTTGTCTACCCCTGTGACTAGTGCAAAATGTCAGAATGAAGTAATTTGCATGCAAATGTTGTCATCTCAGCTCCATAAAGAGACTGATAGCTCAAATAGTTTACATTCTCTTAAACTTAACTTTTTTGTACAGTAAGCGATCAAGCTAAACTTAGTTAAAATTTTAAATAAGATTAACAAACACAATTAAATGTGTCTTGTCTTGATTAAGTATGTTGCATAAATGTGTGTCTTAGTTTAGTTCATTTAGATTTAGGTTAGGTTCTTGTTATAAATTAATGTCAGCTTTTTTTAGATTACTCTTTTGTTATGCGAATTTGTAATATTTAATTTGTTTGTTTAACTTAGACACCCCCTGAAATTAAACAACTAATTTGAATAATTACTTATACAACTAAAAGACTGAACCGTAGTTCTGCAGCTAATGTGTGATTGGCTTCTTAGAACCAAAATGTACCAAAGTTAGTACAAAACAATCACATTAAGCTCACCCAGAAACTTAAACAATGCATGCTGGGAGGTCTTAGTTTAATGAGTTGAGTGGACTTCATGTAATGAAGTAACCTCATTCAACTCATAATTTTAACATAAAAGACCTCAAGTCAGAACAACCAAAGTTCTGACAATTGTACCTATAATTTTAAAGATGTATTAGTCTAAAAATGTCATACTTAGTTATTTATGTTAAGTTAAAGCTTAAGATTAAAGTCCTTTCCATAGATTCCTACAAGAAAGAATGTCAGGTTCCATGTTGTTCTGTTTTTTTTTTTCTGTTTTAGTTTGTAACAGTTATTATTAGAATTAACATTGTGGTCTCCCTACTTTTTATCCTTTAGAAATCCTATGGTGTATTTGATTCAACAAGCATCTGTAAAATAAGATCTATTATGAATATGAATTTAATATTCCATAATTAATGTATGCAAAAGTATGGAATTGGTGTGTGTCTGTGTTTGAGAAGTCGCAGGCTGATGGAGGAGAGAATGGAGACAGATTCTTTAGAGGAATGACTGCAGGGAGGACTGGGCCTCTAACCTTCAGTATGAAAGCAAAGGTTGATGAGGAGAATTAACAAATCACAGCAAGAGTGGACAAAGATCACATGTAATCATCTGTTCGCAGATTTGCCTCCTGGCTCTGATTATGTTCATGATACTAACAGAGCTGAGTGGCCACAGTTACCCTCTGCTGGACGTGACACTCCTCACTCATGTTTGTCAAATGAAAAAATAATAAATAATAAAGCGTTAACACTTTGCACAGGCTGTGACAAATTTCCTGACAAACAGTTTCTCTCTTTTCTGTTATAATTAATTAATTGTCTCTCCAGGAGGGGAGAAATGCTGCTGTACTTGACCAGATCAGCCACTGTATTTTTTCACATCCAGTGTAATGAGAGTGTGTTGTCAAAACACCAAGCGCCATGTCTGCAATTTCATTACTGTTATGTTAACAAGCTTGTTGTAACTTTGGTTGGCTGGAGGTAGCACTGACAACGTGGACATTAAGGAAAACTATTTGCAAACCATTCAGATTCCTGTTAATGCACTTTATATATGTATAAATGATGACACAGTTTCTCATTCATGTAATGTTATTTTATAAATGGGACAGAAAACAGTCATAGGCCAGAAATTGAAATTGGAACATGACAACATTCCAGTTTATTTGATTTGGTTTTATTTGATGCCAGCAACACACCAAGAGTCTGTACACCGCATGTGTTTTTTTTTTTGTTTTGTTTTGGTTTTTTGTTTGTTTATTTTGAGGACGTGGAGCTATAGACTAACAAAATATTATTGATTTAATATAAAATGTCAGTGATAATCCAGCATTGAGACTGTATTATAGAGACCATAACATACATGTCATAGCCTTCCTGTTTAATTTTTTGACACTGAAGAAAACTAGCAATGCAACTGAAAAACAATTTAGCCAACTATTTTGCAACAGCAGCAAGAACAGTATGTTCTCACCAGAACACTCACCAGAAGATAAAAGACTGAAGTTAGATTTGGAACATCATTATAAGTGCATCACAGCCAAGCACAGAGCATCAACACAGACTCATCACTGAATATATGTTGTGTTTTTCTTTTTCTTTACTTTCTTTCTAAAACTGTCATCTCTGTATACCATTCTTTTTATGTACGGTATAATCTTTACCGATGCCACGCCTTTGCTGTATTATATTTGTGTTTCTCTTTTCCAGTTAGTTTTTAGTTCATTTCTTTTTACCCACTTCCCTCCTCCCCCCTCCGTAGCTGTCCTCACCTCTCCTCTTTTTAACTGCCTTTGGTGGTTTTTAAAGTATAGTCAGCAGAAAGACTCAGACTGTGCTCTCTAGTTTAACTTCATTATGTCCAATTAGGTGTGGTGTCCTTCAGTTGAGCTCGCTGTGGTGCATAGGTGAGGTAGCCAGCAGCTGGTTTGAGCCTGGAATTAACAGCAGTGGGTTTTTTTTCTACATTAATACCAGTTTAATGCTGCCAGTTTCCTCAGGCAACAAAATGTTTATATTAAATGCTGTTTAATTCGGTTTGCTTGATGTACTGTATGCAATAAAACTTTTGTAGTTGCACTGCATTAAGAAATTGTTTATTACTATATATTTGAACTACTTAAATGACAGAGTGGCAGAAAAGCTGTATGTGTGTTTTATGGTCTGTTGTTGAGGGAACTGAAAGAATTAGACCCTTTCTACTGCATTTATCGCTCTATGGCAATGAAAACCACTTTAATGACACACAGTGATCCATCACCAAAAATGTTCACAAATGTGTTTTCAACCAGCTTTTAGTTCAGCTGACTTATTGAACCCCAGTCTCTCCTCCAGCCTTGCAAACAAAGGTTGGGATAGCTATGATGAACAAGTGAATTAGAACATTTTAAATCCATTAATGAGAATTTTTTTATTAAGACAAGCATACACTGTGAGATTTTGGGCTGTCCCAGACCAAATATCACTGTGTTGCGATATCTTTGGTAGTGCCTTAAAAACAGTAAAACATGAAAACTGATGTATCCAAGTTTATTAGATCCATGTCACATCTTTCAGTCTGCAGGTGACCTTAAGCAGCTTTGCATTTTAGACACGAACATTATCAGCATCAGGCAGTTCTGTGTGTGTGGCTGTGATTACTTATGCAGTGTTCAGTATTAGTAAATTAGAAGAAGAAGACGACTTTTGTTTTTTGGGCATAACGAGAGAAAAGAAGATGGCCTGTGTCCGAAATCACTCCCTGTTCACTTATTCACCATTCACTTTTTTAAGTACATACATGAGTAGTCCCCTAAATAGTAAGCAGTGAATTGATACTTAGGAACACTTAAATAACACATCCTAGATCTTGATCGTCCAGGTGAAAATCTTTATTCATTACATAGAGGATTGTGTTGAGAACAAAATAACATAGGATGATCACTGGAAATCCAAATCATTATCCTATGGAGGTCTGGATTTAGAATCATACACAAAATAAAAGTGGAAAAGTCAGATCACACACAGGCTGATCCAACTTCTGTGGAAATTTCTTTAGACAATTTAAAATAAGGCTCAGTAGTGTGTGTAGCCTCCATGTGCCTGTATGTACTTCCTACAATGTCTGGGCATGCTTCTGATGAGACGATGGGTGTTCTCCTGAGGGATCTCCTTCCAGACCTACATCAGTGCATCAGTCAACCCCTGGACAGTCTGCGGTGCGACGTGGCATCAGTGGATGGAACTAGACATGATCTCAAAGAGGTGCTTGATTGGATCCAGGAACTGCTGACACACTCCAGTCACATTAGGCCTAGCATTGTCATGCATCAGAAGGAACCCAGGGCCCACTGCACCAGCATATGGTCTTACAGTACAGACGCTGAGGATCTCATCCCGGTACCTAATGGCAGTCAGGGCACCTCTGGCTAGCACATAGAGTTCTGCGCGGCCTTCCAAGAAGTGCTTTCTCAGAACATCACTGACCAACTGCCAAATTGCTCATGCTGGAGGATGTTGCAGGCAGCAGAACGTTCTCCATGGCGTCTCCAGACTCCCCACATCCAGCACATATGCTCTGTGTAAACCTGCTCTCATCCGTGCAGAGAACAGGGCGCCAATGGCAAATCTGCCAATCCACATCCACTAATCCACCTGCTAATTTTCTTATCTTTAAAGGGGGAAGCAATGCACCATGGGACTGTTAACAGTAAGTACTGTACATGCCATGTACGCTCCTAATAGTGGTGCATTGTGGAATACTTTCAGTGCACATCAATAGTATAAAAATCTTCAGCACTACAAAATGGTGAACAACCTATATTTAGTAGGAAATGATTTTGGACACAAAATGCAAAGCTGATTGCATGGTGAAGAAAATGGCAACAATGACAGGGTGGTACATGAGTCTCTTAAATCAAACCCTGCCCCCGTAGGATTTATGTGTCGAAAAATTAGTAAAGTGCACAAGTGACGCTGCAAACTAATGCTGGCAATGTGTTGGCTCCGTGATACGTAAACAGCAAGTATATCTCCAGCTTTAATCAAACCCCACAGTCACAATCTTTTTTTTTTTTTTTT
>OMLM01020888.1:289776-306200 GCA_900302695.1 Helostoma temminkii | reverse complement strand
TTTTTTACTGTGCAAATGTGCAGATTAGTTTCTATAAGATATTTGGGTGTATTGCACTGCAGATTTGTCCAACATGTAGCATTAACAATAGTTTAAGAGGACAAAATAACACACGTTTCTTTAATTGAGTATTTGATTTGACATTCTTCATTTTAAATTTCATATATGTAAGACAGTAACCTCAGTTTTGTATTTGCGACACCCAGAATCCTTCATTACATCACCAAAATGAGCCCAGTAATTCACATTCTCACCCTATGACAGTTGGAGGGGGTCAAGTGGCAGCAAATCCACAATAGAGAGGATTATGTAAATTGCACAAGGTGATAGCTGTGACTGTGTTAGGATTATTTTAGGAAGGAAGTCATCTGAAAATGAGCAAATCTTATGAGTTAATTTACTGCCTGTCACAGCTTTACACACAGATATGATATGGAGGCAAAGAAAAACTGTCATATTCCTCAAAGATTTGCAATTCATAATAATAATGCCTATGAAAAATAGAATGCAGGTTAATGTTATAAACTGAAGTTGTATGAAAACACATCAAAAGTGTGATAGTTTACCATGTTTTCACTCTGAGCTTACTCCTTGCTTTTCTTGGTTATTTGATTGCATGCTTAATATGAAAACAGAAAATGCACATTGATTTTTTTTATTATGCCTAAGAAAGGTTCTGTTTCTCCTAGGCCAAATAGTTTGTGGCTGGTGTCTTTGCCTTGTTTGAATTTAACCAGTAGGTTGTTAAATGATAGTATTTTGCCTAAATAATAACATTCATGCCCCTATTTAGTGTAATTTGTGCTCGTGAGATTCCTTCTCAAATTCTGTTCAGCCTGTTTCTAACCCACTGGGACATAGCCAAGGGCACAAATGGAATTTTAAATTAACTGAGTAGGCTATTTTGGAAGTAACAAAGCGACACCTTCAACACCTGTAAGCATAGCATGCTATTTCAGGAGCATCGGTTCTCTAAATCCTCATACTGCACTGGATTTTTACGATACTGTTTTAACCCTTTTACTTTACACTCATGAGACAAACCTTGGTGCCTTGTTTCTTTTAGGCACCTGTAGAAAATGTAGTGAAAACTCAATATGAAGGAACAACAAAACCCTTTTAAACTCTCACTGTTCCAGCGGCACTGCAGTGATATCGAAACACGTCCATTCTGTTCTGCAGTAGAGGTGAGATTTCCCATAAGTCTTCATTTTGTGTCCACAGAAACCCAGCAAAAGTGAATGAGAGTGGAGCTGATGTATTGCACCCTGGGTCATGCATGACTTAGCATCTCGTTAGATGGCCCCGCTAGCAGAGTTGGTGAAACACTGGCAGGATTTTCACAGACACAGAAAGGTAAATGAGTTGAGTGTTTCTGTTGAGGTCACAGCTTCCTGTTTTGGAGGTGACTGATTTTCATATTTTTGGTGGTAACACATGAGGTGTTTCAATTTTATTCCAGCAGTTCATTTTGTACAAGTGTGTACAGTATCATGCAGAAAAAAGGTGATATACTTAAAATGAAGATTCTAATAAGTAATATTAGAGAAATAGTATGCATGGCAATTAAAAGTACAAATATAATGTTTTTACTCCAGGTTTTGCTGAAAAGCTTGTGAATTTCCCTTTTGGCCTAATGTTGTATCTTATTTTATAAAATGTATTATCTAATCAACCCAGCATCCAAACATTTTGTTCCTATACACTAAACTAATTAAACTGCAACTGCAAATAGATTTTTGTGGGTAACTGCAACTGGATTATACTTTCAGTTTACATAATTACTATGTTTTTGTCCACCAAATTATCCAATATACACAATAAACATCCCTTTTTCTATTTTTCTTATCTATGAAAATATCTATTCTTGCAGTTCAACATCCAGATATGTGACTCCAACTTTATTAATGTTGGTATTCAGACTCTCACAGCACTGGGTTAAAGTCAGGGAAAGACTGTGGTCTGGGTTAATAGAGAAAAAAGGTCCTGCACATTATACGTCTGCCATCAATCCCAACCACCTCCTTGCAACTCGCTTTCTGTTTAAAAAGGTGACGTTTCTGTCATTTACAAAATACATTGCATAACAACATCATGATAACATTCGCTACACAAACTTGATCACGATTACAGTATAGTTTTATAGGAACACTCTTTTTCAGGAGACATGGTTGATTGACAATATGATTGTTTTATTAAAGCAAATCAGCAAAGTAACTACAGTGCAACTACTGTAATATTTGCTTTTTAATGTCAGTGGAGTATAAATAGAATGCAGCAGAAAATTGAACTTAAATTAAAGGTACTAGTACCTCAAAACTGTTCTTAATTATGTAGACACTTTTGATAACTATCAGAAATATGATGGAATATTAACTTTTAGTGTTCATACTTTAACAAACTTTAAATGTTGCTTACAAATGCTGATGTTGACTATTGGTAGTTATACAAGAAAATACTGTACTTCTTCCTTTCTCCCATAAGTTCTTTACATTAATAAGTGGATTGCAGAAAGGGCACCAGTACTGATGTAAACATGTCTGAGTGCTTTTGTGGGGAATTGTGGCATCTGTCAAGAAATGCAGATCTCCTGATATGGCTGCCTGGTTTTACAGTGCCTATAAAAAGTATTCATCCCCTTGGATGATTTACCCTTTATTGACATTATAAAACAATTGTGGCCAATAAAAGTTGGCCACATTGACAAAAGAATTTCAGAAAGTAAAAACAGGTTTGAAAAAAAATATGTAAATTAAATCAGTGTTTGCATTAATATTTACCCCCTTCTGTGTGGATGGTTCTCAAAACAGGCTTACACATCTGGACACTGGAAGTTTATCCCATTCAACTGCTCAATCTCTGTCAGGTTGCGTTGGGATTGGTTGTGAACAGCCCTGTTCAAGTCCATCCACAAATTATTTATTAGATTGAGGTCTGGGCTTTGACTCGGCCACTCCAGAACATTCACCTTGTTGTCAGCAACAACACCTTGTTGCCTGTGTAGCTTTGGCTGTATGCAAATCTTCTCCCAAGCCGTAGATGTCTTGCCAGCTGAATAAGTTTGTCCTCCAAGACTGTCCTATATCTGCCGCATTTATCTTACCCTCTACCTTAACAAGCCTTCCAGAACTGGCTACCAAGAAGCATCCCCATAGCATGATGCTGCCACCACCGTGTTCCACAATGGGGATGGTGTGTTTGTGTTGATGTGCAGTGTTTGGTGTCCGCCAAGCGTAGTGCCTTGTCTGAGGGCCAAAAAGCACCATTTCGGTCTCATCAGACCAAAGAACCTTCTTCCACTTGACCATGGAGTCTTTCACATGTCTTTTGGTTAACTCAAGTCATGATTTAACTTGAGTTTTCTTTTATAGTGGCTTTCTCCTTGCCACTGTCCCATAAAGCTTTGACTGGTGAAGAACCCGGGCAACAGTTGTTGTATGCTGTTGTTGCTGTAGTCTCTCTTACCTCAGTTGCTGAAGCTTGTAACTCAAAGTAATTGTCAGTGTATTAGTGGACTCTCTCACTAGTCTGCTTCTTGCACGGTCACTCAGTTTGTGTGGATGGCCTGTTCTAGGCAGATTTAGACATGTGCCATATTCCTTCTATTTCTTGATAATAGATTTAACTTAACTCTGGGGGATGTTCAGTGCCTTGGAGATTTTTTTTTGTATCCATCCCCTGACTTATGCTTTTCAATTACCTGTTCTCTGAGTTGTTTGAAGTGTTCTTTTGTCTTCATGGTGTCCAGGAATACTGATTAACCAGTGACTAGACCTTCCAGACACAAGTGCCTTTATACTGCAATCACTTGAGATACATTCACTTCACTCAGGTGATCCTTATTTAATTAACTGTGCAGCTAGAACCAAATATCTGGACTTCTCTTGGATTAGGTCAGTCATTTCAAAGGAGAAATATTAATGCAAACACTGATTTCACCTCACATATTTTTATTTAATTGACATTACTTTGTAGAAACCTGTTTTCACTTTAATATTAATGAGGTATTTTTCTGAAATGTTTTTGACCATGATTGATTTATAATGTCAATAAAAGGGTGAAACATCCTAGGAGGTAAACTTTTATAGGCACTATAAACCATTCCTGGCAAATGGTGTACACAAAGTACCTTTAAACTAGAACCTGTTAAAAAATCAGAACATTCAGAACATACATTTATATTTTTTTTACTCAGTGCCAAACATGCTAATTTACTGTAACCACACACACACACACACACACACACACACACACACACACACAAAAAAAAATCCTTTTGACCTTGTAAGCATTTTTCACATAGACCTCCATTATAAAATCCATCTGTAAATATAAACACTCTAGACACTTTGAATAGGACACAAGGTCTGTTATTACTCCTTGAACTAGGACATCTGAAATCATTAAGGTTTAATATTCATAAATTCCTCTGTGTTGACAGAAGCTTATATTTGTGTTTGATTGTAAAGGCACGGCAGACATGTTCAGGAGGCACATTAAAGTGTTTCTCAAGGACCACATAACTCCAAGAGCATCCAAGTAGAAAAACTTATTTGGCATGCAATGAACTGTATGTTTAAATCAATGGGATTGTAGTACTGGACACATGGCTGCTGCAGGAGAAAATGCTTTACAATCATAGAAGGGAGCTTACTGTAGTTGCAGTGGAATAGAGCAGAGCAGCAGACTAAATGCATGAAGGAGGATAACGGTGTTGGCCACAATAAATAGATGAATCAGAGTTTGTGAATTGGTGTAAATGCAGCTCATGGAGATGCATGGGAGCTGCTGCGGACACCAAATAACCTTGTTACAAGCTCTGTGGGAGAAAATATATTAATAACCCTGTTAGAGTGGAAAAATATATTATGGTGTCTCTGCGAACCCCTCCTTCCTCCCCCAGATAATGACATTTCTGTGAGAGCAAATGAAATGGGCCAATTTTCAAACTCATTACAAACTCAGTTCTGAAAAGAAATTTTAAAAAAAGGAAAGAGAGAGAGAGTAAAGAATGAGACAAATGATACACATCGACAAAGATTTTGCAACTGTGTGTATTCCCTGCTTTCTTTGGACGTTTGCATGATGTGTGTGCGTCTGTGTGTTATGTATGCTTTGGACGTACATGTTTTTCATGGTGTGTGTGTGTGCATCAACTCAGCCCAAAGCCAAGCTGACAGACAGCTTCCCTCTGAGGAGCCCCTTAGTGTTTCTGATTGATCGTCATAATGCCAAGGTACAGGCACTGTCCTTGGTGCCTATGCTAATCGCAGGTTCATGCATATGTATGAGCTCCTTGGGAATCAACCATCTAAATAAAGAATGAGTTTGTTGGCTTGGAGCTGTGTTCATCACTGACTCTGATTGATTAGAGAAAAAAAAATCTGCCTATAAAGACTTTTAAAAATTATTTTTATCTCTTAAACTAAAGGATCATTACGGGAGCTTGTGTGTTTCTGTTTACAGCAAACCATAGGTGGAGCTCTCTAGATTAAATCATGATAAGTTGGTGAGTATTTTCCATACAGTTCAGATAAATTCTGTATTTAAATAGCACCAAATCACAAAAAATTGAGCGTGAACTATGAGAGAGTGCAGAGGAAAAACTAGGCTCAGAGTGGGCGGCCATCTGCCTCGACCACTAGGGGTAATTAGAAAGTGTAGATAGAGAAGAGAAAGAAGAACAGACAGTAACAAATAATGAACGTAAAAAACGTAGTCATGAGTGTGATCAGCCACTACACAACTGTATGTTTCCTAAATATGTTTGTGTCTTTCAGTGTACGTATAGATATTTGTCATCATCGCTCTTGTTGGCTTTTGTCTTTTGTCCACTAACCATGATACTGACTTGACTCAACTTGCCCTTTTCTGGGCTTTCATCCGGCAAAGGTTCTGGATAATGCTGGATAAATGGCATGACCACCCTTGTGGCTCCAAATAAGTGAAGGTGACACGGTTAAGGTGATGTGAAATTTTTAGTTGTTGATGTTGTTGTTCTGCAGTTTTTTGTCTTGCTGTCTTCAGTCTCTTATGACAAAAAAATGTTGTGACAAAAAGCTGCAAACCAAGACACAAGAACAGAATTAATTTGTTCTAGCAGTTTTCAGGTAGTTTCATTGTGTTGTAATGACCAGCAGCTACACTAAGATGGTAACATTTGCATTGAAAAACAAAACAACTAATGCTGTAACTGATCTAAGTGTCATTGTAAAGTAAAATTTTATGTAAATGAATAAAATAAAATAATAATATAATGTCTGTAATTTTTAATATTTAAATTCACATGATTTTTTTTTTCAAGCAGAAGAATAATTTCTACCATCCTGTGTCACACTTCTTGTTCTGCTTTATCCTGGACTCCATGGTGAAAACATGTCTGGGGATGCCAGCGACTGATAAGGTCAGTACTTGCAATGTATGACATGCAATGTGTCAGTGGACATCATCTTGCACAAATTGCTTTCACTTGCAGGAGATCACATAGATGAAAGGTTTTTTTTTTGTTGTTATATGGCATCCTACAGTAGCCTGGAAAACAATCATTGTAACTGAGCTTGGTAAAATTGAATTTAGAGACACGCTTCTTCCCCAAATCATCCAGGAAGTCACGAGAAATTGGATCTGATGAATCCAGAACATTGTTATATGCACCATTCATTGTTCGGTTAGCTTCATCACACAAGGTGTAAATGTTAATTAGAAGCTGCAAAGAGACAAAAGAAATCACGTTTAACATTTTGGTCCCTTTTATTTCATGTTAACCACATTTCAAACAACTAAACAACCAATGGTAATGGCGTCACCAGATCTAAACAACACTTGACAAATAATTGTTGGAATAATTATACAAAAAATGTACAAATTCAGGACAAAGAGAAAAAAAAAGAACATCCAAAAATAAAATTAAATATAGTACACATGAACGGCCAAGCCAATAAAATAAAACCTTACTGAAAAAATAATGACAAAACACTTCCGGCATTCACTTGGTCTTCGTTACAACACTGTTACTGTCTTGATAGGTCCATTAACGAGCCTGATTGGACTCCAGTGAAAAATGAAAGGTAAGCACAGACTGAACATTTGCCACAAGGATGTCAGTTCTGGCCACAAGCACTGAAACCTTTGAGAAATTGCAACAGATTTACGTTTAACTGACAACTGTAAATCCTCACTCCAAACCTGGAAATTCATTATCACAAAATGCTGACGCCTGCTGGTATGAATTGATGACTGACAACAAACGCAATCATTTAACTGGTTAAAATTAGGGTCGTACAGGAATGACTTAGAAAATTGTTGTCTTCAGTCATTAAACTACATAGATCTGTGGTGTTTGAAGGTGAAGCCCTTAATCTGGCTCTGGCTCTTGCTCTGATATTGGCCATATTATCGTTTTAGCCCTGAAAGTGCCAGGAAATGTAATTTCATCACAGTTTGTTTGACTCAACACAGTTTATAGGGTGCTTGAATTAAAACAGGAAGCATATTTCTAACATCAGTTTTCGGTTTAGTCTGCTCGACATTTTATTAAATTAGATAACGAATACAAAAATCTGATCAAGTGAAAAGATAATTGGGAGCTTAGGTTGGCGTCACATCCTGTGTAATTCCCATTAACTTCCACTTTCTATCACATGTCCTTTGAGCTGCAGGGAAATCAGAACTGTCAGCCATGTTGACCTCCAATAACCAACTGAAACTATTTCCTATTAAAACTGGGAAATGAGTTTGCCAAATTGATTTCCAAAATGTGCATTCATCAATGGACTTGGAGGAAAGTAAACTTGAAAACTTTGTTTGCAGAGGGAAAGTAAATGTGACCTGTCTCTTTGTCTTAGTCATGGTCATTTTAATGATGGATAAGGGGCTGGGGAAACTGTCTAATTCCCAAGCTCTTCTTTTTCACTATAATGTTTTCCAGTTGTACTACATGGAATACATCATGGCTTTTGGATCTGACCGCAATCAAAGAATATTAACAAATTCTCATTTGGGAAACTTATTACATCTCATTTTAGAGACAAAACTTCTCAGATAATTTCTAAACTTGTAGCAGTATCGAAAAAAAATGTGTGCACAGATGTTTTCCTGTGACTTGACTTCCACAGTGCTAATGATGCTCATCTAAGCTGATAATGTCAAAACAACTGCCTCAGGTGAACCTTAGAAAAACTGGGCAGTTGACAGTTCCAAAGTGTGTGTTGAAAAAAAGCCCACCTGTTTTGGGATCCAAATTTGGTAGAAAAACATTTTTAATAAGTTGGATGAGGAAAAAAGAAAATATGTCAATTTTCACAGACCACTTGAATCCAAATCATCCAAACTAACAAGTCACAGCTTTAATTTTATAGAGATGCAATGAAGTATGCAGAAATGCAAAATGTGTCCTGCGGCCAAAGTTCACAAGTTCAATTCAAACACCATGTTCATTCGTAAAGTCGTCTTCATTTGAAGTTACTCTGGATGAGGGCATCAGGTACAGTATGTGCAAAATACAAAAAAAAAAGAAAATCTTTTAAAATATCTTTTATGGTGACATTAGGCTTTGCATAAGAGTGACAGCTTTTAAGAGCGAGAGCATTTTCAAAAGAAAACTTTTTTTTTCAGTATCTGGTGCATGATGTTTGATGTTTCTTTGTTTGACTGTGGTTGTCCTATCTTATTTACAGTAAGGATGGATGCACACTATGAGATTTTGACAAACCCATTTTCCATAAAGGCATATAAAAACATTTAGTTTTGTTAAACCCAATGAATAAAACAGAGCAGAGATTGCAACAACAATTGGTCAAAAAGGGAAAGTATTTTTTTTTCCTTTTGTTTTTCTAATGCTGCTGTTATTTATCATGCATTATGACTTTCTTTTGGCATCTCTTAGTGCAATACAGAAATCAGACTGTGAAGTTTTGTTGACAGTAACTGAATTATAACTAACCACAAGAAAATTTATCAGCTTTTGTTTTCAAAGAAAACTGCCAGAAATATTAACACGTCTGTTGGTATTTGCTTCGATCCAGATGACGGAATCATCATCAACAACATCCACATTCTAGCAAAACTCAACCAATCACTTATCTTTGCTTATAAATACTTTGTCTGTAATTACTGGAGTCCAAAATGCAGAGTTGAGGCTCAGCGTTAACCTCAGCTACTCAGCTAAATGTGAAAAAAATCTTTCAGTGTGCATCCAGCCATCAATAGGAGACAACATTCAAGGCGCAGAATATATCTAAAAAGGAAATACTGTACAATAGTCACGTCACAGCCCAGCAGAGAGGACAGACAGAGAGCAGGAAAAAGTGGCGCTTCTTTTAAACATCTGATTTAGTTTTTTCAACATATCATTTCTTCTTTTTTCTTTGTACAAGCATGTAAAGTCCCCAGTCTTGCTGAAATGAACACACACACACACGAAAATCACCAGTGTGTATTTCTGCTGTGTTTTTTTTTCTCCCTCATCTGTACAAGTGGTGTGTCGACACGGGCACACTCACAGATGCACCCGCGCACACTCAAATGCACAAGCATGCTCTCTCTTATTCACAAACAACCACGTGCACACACACACTCTCAAACACACGCACGCAGGTTGGGTTTGGGTCAGTGTTGCACTTTGTGTGTCCCAGTGTTGCGTTGAAAATGACAGGCAGCATCAATGGTGAGAAAGTAGAATTCAGCCCAGAGCCAATCAGAAGGAGCTGAGTGCTTCCAGAGCCACTTCATAGCAGAACTTGTACTGTTCCTGTAGAGGGGAAAAAAAACACATGATTACTTCTTCATTGTTCATTTCCAGTTAAATTCTAAATATTTCCAAACTTTACAAATGTTAGCTAGGTAAACTTGTTTGTGCATGTTATTTTTTCTAAGTTCTTGCTAACATGACGTAAAACTAAAGGCTATGCTGTTCAATACATTACCAAGATGGGGTGTGAACTGATTGGTTTATGGTGACTTAGGATGTGTGCCGGTGGCATGTTGCTGGCATTTTGTTACCTTGTTATTTAGTGCATAATGCTTTAAGCTGCGTAATATAACAGTGAGCTGTTTAGCTTGACAGTTATTTAGCTTCTTGTGGTCTATTAGCATGTTATTGTCTGGTGATAAAGGTATTTATCTTATTGTGGCTGTGTTAAGTATGTGGGTACTGGTAATGGGGGATAGTGGCTTTGTGATGTTGGAAGACACTGGTGAGCTGAGTTGTGGGCCCAACTAAACAAAGTGAGTGATTAATTGGTGACTCTGTAGTAGTAAACTTTACACTTGATCCAAATGGAACCATGAAAAGCCAACCCAAACCCAATGTGCATAAATTATTTTCAAAATAAGCATATCTAATCTGATGAGAACCCAAGCACAGACAGACCAGGCCCAAGTAGAGCCAACTATAATTAGACCCGATTCAAAGTGCTGTCCACCTGAATAGAGCCGAACAGAAAGTGAACACAAACACAAGCAGCACTCCTACGCTACTGATTAATTAACAAGCAGCCATGGTGGAACAGAGCAGTATTATAGTCTACCGATAGTAATACACCACATCATCAGCAGTTCACAATGTGCAGGCTTGGGTCCATTCAGGTGCTGGACATATTGACACACAGACTCAAGACTGAAGTTAAACAGTGAAAGCAGACCTGACCAGACCTGACCAGACCTGACTCGGGTCCAGGTTTGGGTCTTGGGTTCTCAATACCAAGTGGACCTGTAAAGACCTGCCTGCATTGTCATGAACATTTTCTTTGGGCGCCATGTGACATTGGTAAGACGAGCATTTCATTTAGCGTGTGTGTATATGAGATTAGTGAAACTGGATAGTGATAGTGATTGGATTTAAAGTACAGGTGTGCAGTAGTCCTAGGGTGAAGCTAACATATTTAGCATTTCTTCAAAGTAAATGAGAATTGTGTTAAAACAGCTGGTGCCTGTAAGATTGTGTGTGTGAACGTATGTGTGTGAATAACTGTCCCACATGGGACAGAAGTGCCTTGAGCAAACAGTACTGTAGAGTAAATCTATAGTGGGAGTACTGTGTTACAAGTAACTGTCACAAGAGATTTCCTTCCTCCTGCTGAATAATCTGGTTTAATTACAACATAAACATGCTGGGTTTCTGTGCCCTCACCATCGTCTCCACCATATTGGTCTTGTTGTTCCTCAGTGTTTTGACGGTGTGGAAAACATCCACAATGTTCTGCTGCTGGATCATCTCATTGATGCTGCAGATGGCACAGAACGTTCCAGAACGCCCTCCGCCGGTACTGAGAAAGAGAAAGAGAGAATAAGGGAAGAGATATTATCATCATCATCATTACTTTGCAAATCTAGGTATGTAAGCAAAAATCATTGTGCTGATAGAATAAAAGTAAAAGAAGAAGAAAGCAGTAGCTGGAGAGCATGAGAAATGAAAGGATAAGACATAAAAAGAATTAGGAAAGAAAATGGGAGAATGTAAATTTTGGCATGTAGCCTGTCAGACCAATCGCTTTGAAGCTCAACAAGTCAGTGGGACTTTTTTTTTCTTGCCAAGGTGTTCTTGTTTTTTGAAAAATGTGTTTATTAGCTCTAGTATGGCTCCTTCAGGTTCTCTTTTCCACAGAATTATTCTCCTACACATTGTTAAAGTTGTTGTGAATAGAGGCTGATTGTTCGATGCTCTTCAATACTCAAACTTTCAATGGATTTTAATTAAACTTAGTAGAAGAAGTCATTAGAAGCTAATTTTGTTTTGTGACATTTAAAGCATAGGTAAGTGTG
The DNA here is from genome assembly GCA_900302695.1 of Helostoma temminkii. Taxonomy (NCBI): domain Eukaryota; kingdom Metazoa; phylum Chordata; class Actinopteri; order Anabantiformes; family Helostomatidae; genus Helostoma; species Helostoma temminkii. The sequence goes on along the minus strand of OMLM01020888.1, from coordinate 294,440 downwards.
TAGGGAGGATGGTTTTCTGTTGTGGAAAAGTCAACAGGAAAAAACAAAATCGTTATTTGATTGAGTTGAGTTGTCACAATTTGGCACAGAGTTATAGATAGGTTTTAATATAGGTTTATTAGTTTATATCAATATGTTATAACACCATTCTTCCTGTGGTTAAAAAATGCACATTTGAGCACAACCTGTGAATAATACACAAACTCTATTTAGGTTTCAGAAAAGCACATTTGAGCATTTTAATGCTGCTCAAAAGTACAACAACAAAAGATTGAGAAAAGCCTAACTGAGACAAAGAATGACATGAGGTGACAGCACAAAGAAACCTGTCACTACATGGAGCAAAAGTGTTCTACTAATGCACTGAAAGCATTCAAATGCATTTCTTAACCTTGAATTTCAGAAGGGTGCAGTGGTGAAACATATGTGGGTTTATAGGCTATGTGCCCCAATCAGCAGTCAGTGTTCTGCCAGTCAAAAGTCAGACCACCCGCCATGAAAAGAGCTCCATACTTTCCTGTCTCACCTGAATTCCTTCAGTATTCAGACTGAATAAAACATTCAGAGACTGAGGTGGAGTGGCAGCTGTCACAGAATCCACCCACTACATTAGCAATGTCACAATCAGTCTGGATAATGCAGTGTCAAATTAGTGGTTAGGTTTTATTCAGTTTTTATTACCGGTCTTACTCTTGATAAATAAAAAATAATTGAAACAATGCTGTTACAAACAATACAACTTTATTGAAATGTATAAAATTTCCCAGTAGATCAAACATTTTTCACTCAGAACTTCTTGAAACTGTGACTTCAGGAACCAATCATCTTCAGGTTTTATTATATTTTATAAATATGTGAATCTGATTGGTAAAAGAATGCATTAGGTAGTTATTGCACTGGGTTTGGATGGTAATATTTGAAACGATTTGAAAAGATTTTAAATGCATTTCCAAGTGTTTCTTATGAACTGAGTCTCAGGTGCATCTATGGGCCAAAATACTTCATATTATTATGAAGATAACAAAACCGGTACTATCAAGATAAGGTGGGGATGAGGGTTAATTTAAATGACTAACTTTACCTGTCTGTATAGAAATGTAAGGATGCTTAGCAACTGAGAGCCAATCAGTAACAAGTACCAGCTCATTGTAAATTTAGTCCTTCCAAACCAAAATTTTGGAATTTATTTAAAATGTGATACAATAATTTATGTTTGTTATAAGATCAAAAACAAAATGCAACATTTGTCAAGTCACACATTTTTATTTTGATTGCATTTTAGGAAAAGTCCCAAGTTTTTTTTGAAGTGGGTTTGTAGATGCTATTATCCTGGTTTAGTCTTTATGTAGAATGCACATGTACAGCAGAGACACGCTGCTTTGTTAAACTCATCACAGTTTTCTTAACAGATTCTTTCAGCGTGATTTGATAAAAATGAGACGTGCTCAGTCTCATTCCAGCCGGCAGGGCAAGCAAAGAGCAGAAATATAATCAATTTTCACCAGTTCCAAATTGAACCATCATGTTTATACTTATCTCTGGTATTATGGAGTCTGTGAAATCAATAGCTGGGACTGATTAGCTGGTGTAGCTCTTTAGGCAGAAGCAGAGAAAGCTTACAGCCTTCTCACTCACATTTACTGGGGTTGAATGGTGTTGTCAGAGTAGCTGGTGCCGTTTAAGAACTTTGCAATTTTGTACTTTTGATGTAAAATGTTTTTTTCCCCCCCTTTCCATGCAAGCTTGTTAAATGAATAGCTATGTGTAGAAAATCGCGCTGCTGCTTTCACTGACAAACTATTTAAGCCTTGGGGGTGAAAACTTTTTTTTAATAATTAGTGATTAATTAATGAGGAGGAGACGTATTGACTGACAGAAGGCTTCAAAATGATTAAGAACATTAAAAAGTGACAGATTTATTCACACTACAATCCATAAAAATGTTGTTTTGTAAACTGTGATTTAGAATTAATTTCAGATTTGTTTTGTTCCTTAAGTTGACTTTTGGAAAAGCAAACAAAAGCTCACAGAAGCTAGAAGAAACAAATCAATGCCAATTCTGATTGGTCCAGTGATCTGTGGCAGAGGAAGCTGATTGGATGAGCATCAGCGATGTGCTTGAGGCACTCTTTAGAGTGCGTGTGCACTGCAGTGTTTGTGTGTGTGCGCGCATTACTGTTAGTGAAGGTGCCTCTAATCTCTCGTATATAGATTTTACAGCTTCTGTTTCCCTCCCTCATTATCAGCTTCATTTGTTCTGCTCAGATAGGAACTAAGCAGTGTTTGTGTACTTGTGCTCAAATACAGTGTTTATAAAGTAAAATCTTAGATGAAATTAATGTGACAATCTTTGTGCAATTTGTATTTTAGGCTTAGGTAAACACATTTTGGATAATTTTAGATATGAACCATGTTTACATCGATATTAAACGAATTAGTGAATTCCTTTAGACAGACATTATCTGACATAAATCTTTAGGTAATGCAGTTTGTACATTTGAGAGCTCAGTGGGGTAAAGTAAAACATGAAGAAAAGATTCACCATAGAATAAATGATGAGTCTAGAAATACCATTTATTGCATATATCATCTTAAAGGTGTGTGTATATGGTTCTGTGAGTGACTGCTTGTGTGTGTGAACATTTGTTTTGTCTTAAATGGGTGTATGTGTTCTTTTTATAGAAAATGTACTTTATCATTGTTAAGTGTAGTACATCTCAACATCTTTCACCTCTTGGTGGCTCTCCCTCTCTGTCTCACACACACGCACATACACACACTAAGAGCACATTTGTCTTTCTAAGATTTTGTGTTGATTTATCATCCCAGTGAGCAACATTTGTTCCTGTCCTGCTTTTACCTGCTTTGTATTTTCTCATGTTTTCAGGTATGTGTGTGTCCAAGTGTGCGTGTTGAACTTACAGGCAGTGTACCACAGTCCTCCCATCTCCTCCGTCATACTGCTCTTGCCACTTAGCCAGCCTCCTGACCAGCTGGAGGATAGAGCGCTTGGAGAGTGGTGTGTCTCTGTAGGCTGGCCAGCCAATGAACTGGAAGTGTTGCACCAGTCGGTAACCGTCCTGAGGCTGAGGACAGAGGTATGAAAATGAGGATTTTTTTTTTCACTGTAGTTCTCATCACTACAGTAACAATTCCACAGCTATAATTGTTACATTCTCAGTTATCGTCATTGCTAACTGCTGACAGAACTCTTCCCAACCCCCTTTCAGAAAATGTGGATGTAGTTTTCTGCAGTCCAGTGTGTCACAAAGTCCTTTTTTACTGAAGGAACCTTCACTCTGATCATAAGATGGCTTTGATGAACTTAGTTCCTGCATTTCCACTGGAGGAATCGGTCCCTGGCCGAGGGGTTGATGGGCATAGAACTATTGGGATGGAGCTCGGAGGGCTAAATATCAGTGATTGGTCACATATTGCAAAGCATTAAAAAAATGCTGCACACTCGAAGAGCAATCAGCAATTACACCTTGTCAGGGGGCTTGTTTACTTAATCCTCCCATGGCTTTGGTCCTGCTTTGGCAATGCAATTTCCAATTCTAGTTTGAGGTAAAGATAAGCACCAGGTAACAGATGTACATAATGTCATATAATTGATGAAAGTTTTGCTGTTACTGAAGCTGGTTAAGGGGTGCGGCTGTGATTGAGAAATGGGATTGGGCTTATATGTCAGCCCTGTGATGGACTGGTGACTGGTCCAGCATGTACCCTGCCTCCCATCCAATGACAGCTGGGATTGGCTCCAGCACTCCTGTGACCCTTGAAAGGTGGATGAAGCTGGTTATTATGCTGGCCAGCAGAAGTAAGCAAATGTATTTTTTGTCAATAATAATTGCAAGCTTTATGTAAACAGTGCTTTCTCACTGTAGCATTTTGGAGTAATTTCAGGGAGAATCTGTTCTCTGTGGTGGTCCACATTATTTCATGAGTTAGCAAGTCATTGTGCTTCAGTCTTATTTGTTAACAAAAAGCCTTTTGAAAAGTAATAGGATTGGTTTTAACAAAGACAACATTTTATAATGTTTAATTCAATTTCATGGAAGACGCGATGTCTTCAGTCGTCTGGCTCGAGGCGATTGGCAGCCACCACCTAAAATACTAAAACTGCTGTCAGACTGATTTACTGCCAGGTTTGCCACACATAAATATGTGCATTGACATTTTCAAACACAACCAAACAGATGCAGCAGTATCTTTTCTATCCAACTCTCCTTCATCCTCCTTCCAGTTTACCTACCATTGCTTACCTTATTCATACCTTTCTTTTCTTTACCTTACTGCATTTACTCAGATTTCCAATAGACTCCTGTTTTAAAAATAATTTGAGCCCGATTTTTTCTTTTCAACCAATTTCTTCCCCTAAGTAATTTATTTTAGTTTCCTTTTCTTTTTACATTATTTCCTTTCTCTCCCCTCACTCTTTCACTACCTTTTTCTTCATTTAATGGCTTAGTGGTTGGTTGTAAGGACTCAGCTAGGTTGGAGCTGCTTTCACAGTGTGACACATACTGTTGTGGCGTTGATATGAGCCATTTCACGCTAGACCAGTGATGTGTTTGAGAGGTAGAGTGAGAGAGCCACAATATAGAGTGTAGGGTAGTAAGGAGTTTACCGAGCACTATAGGAGCACGCAGATGATAGGGCAT
>OMLM01020888.1:271984-289568 GCA_900302695.1 Helostoma temminkii | reverse complement strand
GGAAAGAAATCCTCTGAATATATATATATATATATATATTTTTTTTTTTTTCTTCTATCTTGCTGTTATATTATCTATGGAGTTCTCAATAAACAAGGAGTCAGTTAACCTGGCTTTCATAGTGTGTTGCTAGTGTTGCCCATCTTACCAGCTGCTTAAAAGGGGAAGTAAAGGTCATATAAAAAGAAAAATGACTTTGCTGTGTCATGTTCCAAGTATATAGCCTTGTGTAAAATTAAGGTTAAAAGGTTAAAAGTGCAAAAACATGTTTTATTTCTGTAAATAAACGTGAGGGTGTGCTCCAATTATAGGTGTATCACATAACCAGCCTTCCTAGCCTACACCAGGGTGAAAGGAGGCTTTAACTGATTGTCGAACATTGGATCCAGGAGGAACAGGGCACCAACATTTTACGCTTGCAAGGTTACTTAATGGGGTCATGGGAGTTTACTGATCCAGTCTGTATGTGTTTTGTGGGGCATACCAGGACTGTTGGTATGGGCCATCAGGTCTTTGTAAGCCAGAGCGAGAGTTGTGCCCATTTTATCAGCAATAAGTCAAACATGTTCTCAATGATTGAGGGTTGTCCGTTCTCACACATTATTTTTGTTGTTTGCATGGATATGATGTCAAGGTGTAGCTGGGAGAAGGAGACTGTCTGGTCGCATCATGGATTTTGCAGGTGTTGTAGTTGTTGGCTTCATCAGACTGTGAGCTTCAGCATTCACTGAGATTCTTTGCTGCAGATTGCAGAGCAGCTGGGAAGAGAATCAGCAGCTCTAAGTCGTCACATTGGTAATGACTCCTTGTCCCAAATGAAGAAGTTTAAATATTCATTCCGGGGCACCTTCCATTGGAAGTGTTCTCCAACTGTGAGGAGATCCTAGGCCAGATCCAGAACACGCTGGAGAGATTACATATCTGACTTGGCCGGGGACTTTGTTAGAATCTCCCAGGAATAGCAAGAAAACGTGGTTGGGGAAAATTAGGTCTTGGTTACCTTCAGTGATCCTTCACAGCACATTGTTCATTTACTTTTCTTTGTGATTTTATCCTTTTTATCATAAAAAGCAGCATTAGCTGAATGTTTATCAGCAACGTTCCAACAAGCTGCAATGGGACTCATCAGAAACATTCCTGTCACTTGTGTAAAGTTGGTAAAAATTGCATTGAAAAAGCAGTTTTTCACACGGCAATTTTTACCAACTTTAAATTTATTGTTGATGTGTAATGTGAAAGTTATTGTTTAAAAAAAATATTACTGATGTGCAAGAAAATTGCTTAAGAGCTTTGCAAAGACCCTAAAACTACTGCACTGTGTATATAATAGTGTAAATCATCTCAGCAAACATAGTTATAAAATCAAGTCTGGCAGTGTGAGCAGTGTGGAAACTGTCATTGTGAAGGCTGTGTTCACTACCACTAACAGCACTTTGTAGCAATACATTGTATACATATATTACATCTTAACTTTAAGCCATGAACCCACTGTTTGTAGTTAACTAGTTATATTTGAAACTTGTGAATACCCTGGCCATGTTGCAGATCCTGAAGATTCGGTTGATGATGTCTTCATCAATGTCTGCCGATATAAACTCCACTTGAATGGGGCCATAGCAAAACGAACTCTTCTCTGGCCAGTACTGCATACATAACTATAAACAAAAGATGTAAAGTGAAAATTAATTAGGTTTACCCGGACCTGATTTCTTGGTCTTTGTTGTTAGTTTTTATACTACACCTCTAATAAATGGTAAAAAGGGAATATAATAGTCTGTACAAGATCTATAATGTCATAGTGTCATAGCAGACTTTATGAAAAGTGCAACTCTCTCAAAGGAACAAAACAATTTCTTAATTTTAGATAAATGGTAAACAACTGGCACAGTAAATGAATCCACAATTAAAAAGTACAATCTGTTAACCTTATACGTAGCTTTTGAACAGTGTTATTTTTAGTCCTGATAACAACAAGAGCTGTTTATTAATTTAGCATTTTAGATTTGGAATCATTTGTTAAGTTTAATGTATAAATAATTATAAATTAGTTTATTCTTTTTATGTTTCTAATTATTGGAGGTCACACAAATCTGTAAATAAATCCTTCTCAGTTGTCAGAATATAATTCCAAAGCCTGTCAATACCCATTTATATTCACAATATATTTGAGTGTATTGACTAGGCCGTGTGATATTACAGCTAATGTGTCAGCTGTCTTTTTTTTCTGAAACTAACTTCTAAAATCTGGGAAAGCAGATATTCTGATACATGTCTATATTTGTGAGTGCTCTGTGTTTTGTACCTGAGCTGCATCCATCTCATTGAGCATTACAATAGAGGAGCAGTTGTAGTCAAACACCAGCCTCCAGAAGTCGCCCATGGTGTTTGGCAAAGGATGTTGGGTAACAATGAAGGCTGCTGGCTGTTTGTGGCTCTGGAGTGTTGAGATGGAACAGGAATATATAACAGCAAACACACAAAAAGCAAACAAGTGACAAGAAAATACTATGGCATCAATGCCCTAGTATATAATATATCATTAAAGAACAGACACCATACAAAACAGTATCAACACACATATACATTCACATTACTGAATACTCTCTTACGTCCATTAATGCAGCATTGATGTAATTGGAGCTCTCGCCATCAACAGATATGAGAAAAGGCAGGCATCGGTCTGCTGACAGAACGTCCATACTACGGTTCTTGTCATGGTTCCTGGGTAGCAAACCCACACTGCAGTCCTCTGGACGGACTCTGGGGGTCACTATGTTCAGAGTCTGACAGTGGGGGACAAAAAAGTCTTGTTAATCCTACTTTACTCTAAAAAAATTGAGTGTGAGGACTGAGACTTAGACTAAGCTAGGGACAAAGAAGCCGATTAACTGCTTATTTTGGTAGTTTTCTAATTGGTAATATTTTAGTAATTTAAATGATAACTAGGAATTGTGTGCACCCACCTGAAACTCATCTTTAATCTGGCTGGAGTTGGTCTGTGGGTCCAGTCTGCTGATGTTGTAATAAATAGCTCTGAACTCACACACAGGTATGGCTGTGTTCCCACATAGACATGCCTCCAAGATGGCATCGTGAACGAACACATACTGCTCCTGCAACATATGCAAAAGCAGACAATCAAAGAAATGCTAGAGTCAGTTTCTTTTAGGACGAACACAGAAGATTTCTGTCCGTTTTGAGTAAACAGAGATTTACACATGGTCCCTGGAGTGTAGTTTTGTGGCTTTAAGATTGGTACAGAGGATGTGACTGCATCTTGTGCCTAGTCTAGGCTTCAACAAATAATTTCACTGTGAATATAGTTTTCATTTGCTTTCTGTGTCAGTTCATTATTTGTGTGCTTGTCCTCTCTCAGTAGCCTGGAAATGATTTAAAAGCCACTGGTGCTTTGCCCTACAGTGTTTCTGTGCTCTGGATCAAGTGTGCTCTTTGTGCTCCAACTAACTAGCTCACTGGAAATAGCATCTACCACAGCCACCGTACATGTTAATTTACCTCTTGGGCGTTATTGTTCCAATTTTACCCACTGTCTGTTAACATTTTACTTTTGTTTTTCCACTTTCTTTCACTTGTTTCTGCTCGCACTTGCGCATGTGTCTTCCATTTCAATTTGCGTTTTACTTTATCATGCTGTCTCTCTGTCAAATGTTAATTGTTGCCCTTGGAGCAGAGAGGAGTGTTTTAAAAGCATCACTGAAATGACCTCTCCCGGCCATTACCTACTCTAGTGACATACACACATGCATGCAAAAACACACAGTTCTTTTCCCTGTGCCTTTTAAAAGATTAATTGTGTTATGTTGTGTGGAGCAGGATTATAATAGCATCAAGAGACTTTGACACTGACACAAATTGCCCCCCACGCATATTCAAAAGGCAGGGCAGGATGCATTTAGCTTGAATTCACATGAGTGTGGGGCAACTACCTGTCATATGATGCCCTGGGTAACTTTTCTGAACTTCTAAAACCCATTCAAGTCAACGTCAGACTCCGAGCTTGAGCTGTCAGTCTGAAAACAATGCTTTTTAAAAAAACTTTATTCCAGTTGACTTTTTGGATATGCAAGGTTTTCATCAGTAATACAAATGGGATGCAGAGGCGGAATGGATTAGGTTGGCTTAAGGTGGCTTAGAGAAGAAATGAACAGACCCACTTCTGTTCCAGAGTGAAACAACCGACATCTAAAGATGCAGACTGTTAATAAAATAATAATTTATAGTATAAATTTTAAACTAATTATGACACTATGTAAAGGACAGTACGAAACCCAAGTCACTTTCCTAAAAGGTTTGTTGTAGGAAACAGACGTGGGTAAATCTCACATCCTCCATGTTTTAGAAAGATTAAAAAATAAACATAAAAAGTAAATGAATACATTTACTGATTACTGATCTCAATCAAGTGATAAAGCTATAAAAAAGTTTATCACAGTAAAAATCCTAATTACTATACTAGAGTCGACTCTGGATAGTTCTATATAACCCGATGTAGAAGCTGTGCTCTTTTCTTCCCTACTTACAATTTTGCCCTTTGTGGAATATTTCTGGATGCAGACAGAGGAACAGTTGACAGTGGTCTGAGCTTGGTACATTCAGTTAATCTGGGTGTTGCCAGGAATTTACCTACAAAGTAGACAGGTTGCATGTTTTTACACTCACCTCTGTCTGGACCATGTTGACTCGTTGGGATCTCAGTTCTCGGATGCAGTTGAAAATGTCCACCACACCTTCATTCTCTGCCATGTCCAACATGATGTCAACTGCTATGAAACAGCCCGTCCTGCCTGCACCAGCGCTGCACAAATAAATAAACAATCACCAATATTCAATTGCTGCAATATTCAACTGAATAAGTATTAGTACAAAATGAACACCTTTGGAATCCCCATGTTCAACTTCCTCTCAGCTTTGCCAATGACAAATAAACAACCCATGTATAACTTGCAAATGGATAATAACGTATAAGAGTTTTTGTTGTGAGCAGTGGTTCAGAAACATCATCTAATTCCATATGATGTATGAACAGAAGAAATGTGTCTTGGACAGTTATTAGTGGTATAATGACAAAGCACCAAAATTTTTCACAAGAAGACACCATTGTGAGCAAAATGAAAATGTGTTTTCAGGCAACAAACAAACTATGGACTAAGGGATCCCTGAATACACACTGAGTGTACAAAGGTGGTGTAGTCTCTCTCTCTCTCTCTCTCTCTCTCTCATCACACAAACCCGCAGAGACTTTAATACTCTATGTCAGGTGTTAGGACGACACATCCTGAACAGTAATGCCTGCAGGGTAGAGATGGAGGCAGAGACAGACCAACAGATGGATAAATGGAATGCATGAGCAATGGAGTGAACAAGGGAGAGAGAAGGAATGGTGGGAACAGGTTAGTGACTGAAGGTGATAGAAGCGGTTGTCACAGAGGAGTGATCAAGAAAGGAAATGAGCATGAATGGAAGGATGGAAAGAGGAATGAGAGGAAGAGGTACAGAGGGACAGTGAGGGGAAAAACCTTTTTTTTTTTTTCTGGCAGTTCCCCTGATAGTTCCCAGGGATAGACTGAGAGAGAGACAGAACAGAAAAAAAGGGATAAGGAAAGAGAGAAAGAGGAAAGATTGAAAGGAGAAAAGAGAGAAAAGGAGGGAGCGCCTTGGCAGATTACCTGTCAACCTCTGTGATTAATGTTGAGACCAGAATACTGCTGGGCCTCTGTGAGTGCACGTGTGCATGTGTGTGTTTGAACCCCTCATGACACAGGCCAATAGTGTCAGAGTGTCCCCGGAAATTAGAAGTGACTGCCATAACTTCCTGCCTGTCTGTCCACATGCTTTTACTATTGCTGTGTGTTTACATGTTTGCTCACCTTGGTTTGTCCGTCAATAGTTTTCTATGCTGCTTTTTTCATTAAATTGCCTGTCTCTTACCCCTTAAGTCTCTGTGACTATAGTAATTGAAGTCTAAGACCATTTGTTTTTATGAATTTTTTTATTCCTTTACTTTTGAAGGCATAGACAGGAACAGTTTTCCTTAACCTGACCAAACCAAAATTTGCCATGTCAGACAACAGAAATTAGTTTTTTTTGAAAAAGGTTGCATTTTGCTGCATTTTAAAATATGTGTTTTGTTTTTTTTTTATATGCAATTAGCAACTTGGCAAATATCTCTGCCTCATTACTGGCAAAAATCAAACTGGCCTGGATTACCTTTCTGACATAACATATTGCAGTTCCAATTTGCATTTATATGAACATGACTTCTAAGAGACATGGTTGGAATACAAAATTTTTACAATGTAAAAAACGCAGCTGAATTCCCACAATTAGTAAGCTGATAAACATAAACGTTACTGAAGGAGAAACCAATGTAGAAAAATACATCATGCTTTGCTGAGTTACAAAATACATGCTTTTTTGTGGTTAATTGACAGAAAAATGCAAAAAAAAAAATCTGAAAATGTTTTTTCATAGTTTCCGAGAATGGTGACCTTTTAAATCTTATGCCTGCTGACACCCTGGCCCCAGAGCTGAACTGTTACATCCCATAAAGAACAGAACACGGAGGTTAAAAATACTGCTGTCATGGGGATCTTAAAACTGTCATTATTTTTTATTTTTATTATTTCACTATTTCTGATAGATGATGGTGGTGGTGCAATGAAAATGGGATGGAAGGTGAATTCTTTTTTTATTTTTTGCTGAGTTTTTAAAGGTTAACACCATCGATCTTGTTTATGGACAAGGAAGATTGGTGTGTTTGGACATACTGGTACTGATAATCTGTGATACTGTCTTAACTGAGAAAAAAGGTGGGACAGCAAAAGGGGAAAGAGAAACACAACATAGCAGGACAGGCAATGAAACAAAAAAAGAGATCATCATTTATCAATATTTTATGCTAATGATTGAGTAGCATTTTCATTTGATTTATTTTAGAGGTAAAAATACATGCCATGGGAACATAGAATACTCTCAAATGTGAATCACCGTTATCTGTGAGCAACACTCTTGTAAATAGCTGACTAGAAACCTGGTTATGCGTACACATTTCAGAGAAATCAGCGTTCTCCTTGAAAAATAAAGCTTACTTGGGAATTCACCACAGTTTATTTTATATAGCACCAATTCACAACAAAAGTCATCCCAAGGCACTTTGCAATATAATTTTTAAGACTTTACAGAATTTAACAATACAACTAAATAATACAGAAAATGAATGATGACTGTAACAGTAACTGTGAGAGACTTTGTTTGTTCCCAGTCCCATCTGGTTGGTGCAGCCACTGACCAAGAGCATGAGGGAATTAAGTTTATCTTTTATTTAAAAAAAACAAAACAAAAAAGTGATGTCCTTTTTTTGTGTGTGTGTTATGTTACCTGCAGTGCACCACTATGGGCCCAGCATCTGGTGGGTTGAGGAACTTGACCTGTCGTATGAAGCCAAGCAGTCCAGTGGCGTAGCAGGGAACACCGTGGTCAGGCCAGCTGGTGAAATGAAACTGACGGAGTTCACGTATCTCATGATGGCCCTTCTGAAAAACACACATGGCAAGAGATGTTTCATTAATGTTGCATATTTTACTGACATTTCCAGGAAAAGAGTCTGTCTTTCCATGAAGTATAGTAGCCATGTGGCCTCTTCATGATGACAAACACATAGATCTCACAAATCTTGCCATGGCCCATTTGGGGAAGACTGACAAGAAGACATATCTTGGTTCAGCAGCCCAATTTACAGCAGGGATTTCAGGAATCTAGGGACCACAATGCCTCGTTGGCTTCAGATGGAAAATAAATCGATCGTGTAGATGTCAAGATGGCACTTTGGGCCACTTCAGGGAATGAGAGACAGGAAGACTTATTGTGGCTCATTTGCCTAATTTACTAGGGAGATTTGAGGAAACTGATGGCCATTTTGGCTCCACAAAAAAAGATTAATTGATTTCACAAATCTCATGATGACTCTTTTGGGAAACACTTGCAGGAGGGAATGCCATGGTTCAGTTCAGCAACCTAATTTACAGCAGGATGTAAAATCTCACACTCAGTTCGGCTTCCATGTTAATTTCAAGATATTGCAAGTACCGAAAAATATCAGAAAATATCAGAAATGATTAAAGTCTTACAACTAAAACATTTGAACACATTTTAAAAATTGAATGTACTTCCATCACTTGAGTCTCAAAATGAAAGGTTTAAGCTTACACAAAATTTAATTATGTTAGGTTGAAAGCAACTAACACACATTAATTTTGTGGAACCTGAAACCTTGACTTGAATTTAACAAAATTTATGTATTAATTAATTTTTGAGTGATTAAACAAGAGAGAATAATACCGTACCACAGTTTTCAGTATTGAGACAAGGACACTGCCAGCCAGTAAAATAAATAAATGATGTAGCACAGAAAGTGACAATTTGGTACTCAGCAGTGATGGCAATAAAACAAAATGGCAATAGCCATCTATTGTGTCTCTCCATGTGACGGCATCTTGACATGTTTAATGATGGACTTTCCACAAACACAAAGGACTGGTAAATACGTTCCTGTTTGATAGTGGGGTTATTATGACTTTCTGACGGAGTTAAGTATTTTATCAAAGTGTGAGAGAGTTTTACCTGCAGTCCATGGTTTATGATTTCAAGCATCTTTGTATTCCAACAAATGTTTAGCCACAAAGCAAAGTCAATTTGTTAACTTGTTACAGGAACATGTTTACTATGAAAAAGTTATATGACATTTTTTTTTCTTTAACACACACTGGCTTCTTTTGAAATGCCAATTTCTGGATAGTTTGACTAAAACAGGAAGATATATAATCTCATTATACTGAGTGTTATTACATCTGTTCTATCAGGGTGTTAACGGGTTTTAACGAGATGGAGTTGCTTTTAGTGAGTAATAATCTAGTAATATTATCAGCTACAGCGGCCAAGAACGTTTGAATCTAGGACACCACACAACTCCACACAACCTCAAATCCTCCAGGACATCTCCAAAACTTCAGTATTCAGTAACAGTATTCTGTCAATTTGTCAAACCTGTCAACAGTTGCTGTATAACCTTGACAGTGTATGCCACCCTGAAGTCAGATAACTGCACCTCAGCAGCCCCAAGGCATAAAGGTGTTGCTTTTAGTTTCCTATGTTGAATTCTGACCTACTCGTCTTCGTGGGATTTAGAAATTCCCAAATTTTTTGACAGCCTTGAAATGCATGACCCGGTCATGAGTAGTTAAACTTTTCTCTACAACAATGCAGGCTTCTTAAATAATTCAAACATTTTGTAGGATTTGGCAAACTACACAGACCTTAAATAGAGTGAACCATGTCCTCCTCAGTTCACTCTCTAAGAATAGAACTGTGAGGAATGGTTGTTTTTGCAGCTTGACTTGTAGATAAGAATGTCTTATATTAACCTGAGAAGCATAAGATAAAGGAAGACAGGTGGAGAAGTCAAGAAATGTGGCTGTGAGAGGGACGGAGCAGAGGTTAAACAAGAGAGTGGGCAAAGGAATGAGAACCCAAGAGAGAAAAAGTGGTGTGTGAAAAGATGAAGAGATAGATGGATGAAGGGAAAAACAGAGCAAGAGAAGAAAGAAACAGACATACAAAGAGAGTGAGACAGACAAGGAGGAGAAAAATAATACCCAGGAAACCACAAGGTGATTTGATAACTCGACTTTTCATTGATTTGCTCTGCTGTGATGTTGAAATTACTTCTCTAAATCGATGGGAGGTAGTCCAACACAGCCAAGGTCTCAAATGCATGACTGGCTGTTTAAAGCAACAAAAGGAAAACAAAAGGACATTAAGGCACTTGATATGTTAGGTGATTAACTCTGTTATGTTTTGTGTCTTTCTTTAAATGTTATACTCATTGTTATACTAATTTGCAATGAATGTGTGACATAGAAGTTGTTTAGCAGGTTAAAAGTAAAAAAGAAAAACATGCAAATGCATAAGCTACACCCATTTCCCCTTGAGGGTTGCGGGGGGTTGAAGCCAATCCTAGCTGACATTGGCAGGGTACTGACACAGAGACAGACACCCAACATGTGCTTAGACTGTGGGCGGAAACCAGGGTACCCAGAGCACCAATATGCAATATCTACACAAAAAGGCCATGGGTGACCCAGTCTTGCTGTGATGCAATCACAGACCACAGACAAAGAATGGTGAGTTGGGGTGTGAACAATGAATGCCTATTTACATTTACATTTACATTTAGTCATTTGGCAGACGCTTTTATCCAAAGCAACTTACAAGTGAGGTACAAAACAAGCAAAACTTTATGTATTTAGTTTAAATAACATCAGCATATAAATTTTGGGTATGCCTTCTTCAGTGTGCCATCATCTTTTCATCAGACTTCAGACTGTTCTGTGGTGCTTTTGGTTTTAAAGTAAAGTGATTTCTTCCTCCCCAGTTCTACAACTGGACCCCATATTCTAAGTCTTAGCAGAAACTGCACTCTAAATGTTAAATGTTTGTCTTTCATGTATCATTTTCATGTAACATACTACCACCACTACTACGACTTACATGCAACAAAATGTAATAGATTCAATATCATCTTCAAGGTCTTTGACAATACAGAGAGCTTCTCTTTCAGCTAAAAGCTGAAGCCACGAGCTCATACCTGCGGTGCATCGGCTTTTTAACCACCAGGTTCACACTGACTTTTATAGGATTTTTTTGTACTGTGGAAACTAGTAATAGGATTTGTTTTACAAAGTGTTGCCCCATCTCATGGCTGAAATACTGAAATAATAAATGTAATAAAATGTCACAAAATAGAACACGGTGGGGGCAAATACATGGACTGACTGCATGGTTACATGCTATTAAATTAATATATTGAAAAAAATCCTTTCATGTTAGCAGAAGCACTTTGGTGTGTTTCTGTCTTACCTATACTATATAGGAAATTAACTAGTGGAGACTGTGTTTTCTGTGGAAATATATATATTTTTGTGTATCCCATACTAAATAGTTTGAAACCTTCAAACATAAAACAAAGGTATTCTGAGCAAACACTAAATACATATAATATTTAAGCTAAAATATTGTTCAAAATCTAAATTACCGCTGTGAAAAGGTCATTGCCCTGTGAACTTTTAGCTTTAGACTTTGACTAGGCCAACTTTCATTTTATTATTTTTGAAATGTCAACTCTTACTAGGGTAATTGTCTTGTTGCATAATCCAGTTGTGCTTGACCTTCAACTCAAACAGTGATGACCTGATGCTCTTCTCCTCAAGTAGAGAGCAAAGTTCATGTTTCCCTCAATTATGGCAAGTCACCTTGGCCCTGAAGTTGCAAAGCATCTCCACAACATTACACTGCCACCTCCATTTGTGATCTTTTTGTGAAACTCTGTTTTTGGGGTTTTGACAGATGTAACACGACCCTTGTCTTTCAAACATCTTGGCAAACTCATCAGTCTATAGTCATCTAGGTGTGTTGTAACAAAATTCAGACAAGTGTTAATTAATATTATGGGTTACCAGTTGTTTTTGCATCAATAGTGGAGTCATGACAACAGATTTTTATTGAGGTGACAGATATTCCTTGGATCTTTTGTGATTTTCTGGAT
Source organism: Helostoma temminkii (assembly GCA_900302695.1). Classification (NCBI taxonomy): domain Eukaryota; kingdom Metazoa; phylum Chordata; class Actinopteri; order Anabantiformes; family Helostomatidae; genus Helostoma; species Helostoma temminkii. The sequence goes on along the minus strand of OMLM01020888.1, from coordinate 277,948 downwards.
GAGTCTTCACCATGTTCTTGGTAAATTTTGGAAGTCGGCTAGAGCATTGGTAATAGTTTAACACCTCTTCCCAGACCAATCATAGATTTTTGCTTCAAAAAAGAAAAAATATTTTAAAACTTGTTTAGTCAGATTCCTTTTTTTATATTAGATTTTATTTGAAGGTGTAAAAAAATTTGGTATGACACACATAAACCCAGCCCCTTTGTTTGTAATGCTGCTACCTTCAGTCCACCGCCACCATCTAACTAATCAAACATTTGTCACTTAATTTTCACTGGCTGTTAAGCCTTGATTAAAGTCTGAGATCAATCAATTTGATTGGGCATTTTCTGGAGAAAATCTGTTCTAAAGTACTGGACTAGAGCTCTGATTGAAGATGTTGCATCTGAAAGGCTTCTTCAGTTATGCATTTAGTTCAAAATAAGGCAGTTATCATCCCCATGAGTCAACCACACCCTCCAGTGAGGCTGCCAGTACGATCTCTGTCCAAAGTCAATCACACTCTCACTTGGCATAGCAAACAATGGATAAATGGTGTTTCAACACTGCATCGTTGTTCAGGGGATAGTTCTACAGATTTACATTCAGTAAACAGCCTGTTTTGGCCTGGTCTCAAACCATTTGTTCTATCTGTGTTATAAGTATAACATGTGCTGGTCCTCAAAGCTGTGTTTGATGATGAGTCCCCTCCTGTACACTTTGGTCTCCGCTGTAGCATGCAATTATTTGATTTTCTTCAGATTTAAATGCCACAGATTCAAAATTAAAGATGCAAAGATTTTTCATAATTAGTTAACTGCCTAAGGCAAGACTGCCTTCCAACTGTTTTAAATGTGTGCTATTAAGTGTCACAGTTGGTTGTTGGGTTATAAAAGTACTGAAAAACTGTCAACTACAATAATAATAATAATAATAATAATAATAATAATCTACAATGTTCCAGTTACACATGGGACAAATTGGTTGTCCTGCTTTCAAGATAACTAAATCTGAGATCAGATCGAAGATCTAAGATCAAGGTAGTCACTTCTCCACAAGGTCTTCCTCTAAATTTTGATATTATGTCAGTGAATATAGTGCTGTTGTAAAGGTAAGATTATCAGTAAATTTAGTTAATTTGGGTCTTTAAATTCAAATAGATATTGATCTGATCGAGTGCGTCAAAAATGTTTATACTGTGTATTTAGAGAAACATCTAATTTCGCAGATAAGTTGAACAGTTCAAAATGAATGTGTTTAAGAGTATCTAGCAGAAAAATACTAAACTTACACCCACTTATAATCCTCCACACCCACAACTATGACTGATTATGGCACTTTCTGAATGTCTGTTATGATCTGTCTTCTTTTTCATTCCGCCTCTCTGTTTCTCTCTCTCTCTCTTCACTCACTCTCTCACACACACACACACACAAACTTACCCATTTCCTCTTTCTTTGAATGTAACTCTCATGCTCAGTTAATCTCATTAAGTCAATAAAATACTGTACTCATTATTCACTACAATTAAAGCTATTAAACTTAGGTGCAAAACCTGTATTTGCTTCCCTTCTCCTTGTCTGTCTTACTTTCTCTATCTTTGTTCTTTACACAGACTCCACACACACACATGAACAGAGAGAACAGAACTTACTGTAAAAATTTTTGAATTACTTAATGTCTGTGTACATATTAATGCATAGTGCAAAATGACAGGCAGTGCAAAATGTGCTTTCTTTTGAATTTTACCCTACTGTACATGCACACACACATAGGTGGAATGGATTAATGGCTTGCTAAATAAGCTGACAGCAAGCATTTGAAGACTTGTCTTCATAAGCTAATTTTGCACAAGTGAAAAGGAAAGGATACACGTTTAATTTTTTCAAAAGGGATGCAGTAAACTTCACTTTACACTCCTTTTTCTATTCAGGAAAAGAGTCCTCATTCTGATCACTAGGGTTGCCTTCATTGTGGCCCCAGTGAAACCAGCCTATGCCAAAGTATCTAAAGTAAAATAAATGTTGGAATTTGATTGCAGTGATAGCTTTGTACATTGCCCTGCCAATTTTGAGTGCAAAATACATAGATAAAATCCATGAAAACTGATTGAGAAAACAACATAAACACAGTTTAAATCAAACTTTTTGCTCAGAGCACTTTTCTCTTATTGTGAAGTGTGTTTCTACTGTTTCCATTCACTGCTGCTTTACGTAATGACTAAACAGTCTTCCACTGTCACTTACTCTTTTCTCTCTCAAATACCTCCTGGCTGATTACAAGAGCCCAGTTACGTTTTCAAGCCTCCTCTTAAACAGCAAGAAAAAAACAAGTAGTTTGCTTGCCTCAAATTACCAATCACACATTGGCATTAAAGATAATCCCTGTTTGAGGCCCTTTAATAATGGAATCGATATGTAGCAACCAGCAACTATGCATCAGAGAAATTCAAATTTTTGTCTTGTGGTAAACATTCAGTGAACCAGAGTCACAACATATTGAAATGACATCATCCTACTACGCTAAAATCATGTGTAAACACCCTGACAAAGACTGTGACACATAAATAATTTTGTGATATCAAGACTGGAAAACCTTTATAAGCCCAATTCGCACTGGCAGCATATATTATATCATTTTTGTGCTTTAAAGAATGGCACAATCAGTGTGACACAAAGGCAAGGGTCCTCATATTATAATGTATAATATTATTATTAATTATATAAATTATTGAATGATGCTAGTTTTAATGTTAATTATGTTGATTTGTTTACCTTTTGGACGGTGAATGTCCGTATGACATATTCAGCCAATGGTTCAGTTTCTATCAGGGTCACCTTGATGTCTCCATACACCTCTGTCTCATCAGGCCAGTAACGCACACACTTCACCTGCAAAAGACAAATCACATCCACACTGTGTATTTCAATATGAATTACATGTCATTTATTACAACTCAATGAGCTATATCATGCTCAATGAGATGGGATGAGGTGGCGATCAAGATAATCACCAGGAAAGGTCTAGTACATAATATCAAGATTTGTATTGTCTCTCCTGCATTATAATTAGGCAATTGGTGGAGATTAATTATTTGACATTTCAAGGATGTTGATTTAGAAGTATTAGATAACACTTTAGTAATTTATAAGGTCCTACTAACTATAACCTGGAGCAGTAGTCTGACAAATCCACATGTGAATACCACTTATAACTAGATTACACATCTGGGTCAGATCCCTAGATGGATTACTCCAGGGGAATCACTCGCTTTGCATGTTATTACTTGTTATTGCCATTGACGTTATGGGTCAGTAGGGCCCTCTCCCCCTTTGGAAATACTACTCAATTCGTTGAACACATTTGCATAATGTGTTCAACGAATATGGTGGCCATAATAACAACTTGTTAACATTTAAAACCTGTGAAAATTTTCTTGCATATGGTTAATCAGGAATTTGATCAGGCTTGGAGCAAAAACTTTTTTTTTTTTTTATTGGACAATTTCAGGACAGTTTGGGTTCAAGGAGAAAGATCTTATTTAAAGAGTTGCAGCATATGTACAGGTATGCAGATTTCCAGTAAGCAGATTACTATAGTGCTTGTAAGTATAGTATTTTCTCATATTACTTGTGGAACCTAGCTTTATTCTTTAACATAAACTGGGTAATTTAGCTGTCTAAACTTTTAACTTTACATTTATTTTTGCAGTACATGAACATGAACAGTGGGACTCAACAGAGAATGTTACATTCATGGGAACATATTAAATTCATCATTAACAAAAAAAAAACAGATGCTGCACATGTTAAAAGAACATATTAATAAAACATTTCCAGAAATCCTATAACTTTTGGAACAGAATCTTGCAGTACGACATCAAGTTTTTCTGACTAGAGCTTATTAAACTTAGAATATACAGTGCTCAAAGCAGCTGGTTAAGGTTAGGGAAACATTATGGTTTTCATACTGAGTACATTATTGCCATATACACCACTAGTTATTAAGAATGCTTTTGACAGTACTTTATACAGTACTATGGAAAATATATGCAATTTCAGAAACTAATTTTTTGTAAAATCTGACAAAAGATATATTTCAGTGGCTCAGAAAGTATTTAAGAGTCCTTGAAATACAATAAAAACTGATAATTTACATGAATGAATTTTGTAATCGCATAGTGCTACAGGTTATGGGCATCATCACACATGAACATACAAACACATGTTTTGTAATCTCTTGGATGATGAACTCACCCTTCCCACCTCAACCAGGTTGGTAACCATGACGATAGAGGCAGAGTTTTCCTGCCAGACCATTCTCCAGAAATCTCTGACTGTCTCCTGCATGGGCCCTAATGCACACACACAAATCAGAAACATAAACATAATTTCATACATAAGAAGGGCAGATGCACATTTGCTCCAGTGTTGTGTAAAAATACTGCAACACTGATTTCACACAAACACACATATTGAGAAAAACACATATGTGCACACATAGATGCACTCACACACTATCAATCCCAGGTAGTGGTTCAGGGGTTTGAGGTAATGGGGTCTTAAATTTGTCAGGGGGATTTTATACAGTGGTTTAGATTTAGGAGGATGTGGTAATAGCTTTTCCAGTCCGAAAGGACGACATTTACCAGGTGGTGCCTACACACATGCATAGAAAAATACACACACATTTGTATCTGCACAAATGTAGAGTCACATACACACACGGTCTCATCATGTCACTTTAATTACCTTGTGTGGCGATGTAATGTCTGGGTCTGTGGTACCCCTGTGACAAAGAAAAAGAAGGGAAGCATAAAAATCCTCTCCATATTTTTTGCGCCAACATCCTTTTCCTCCCATATGATTTTTTTATCTAAATGTCCTGATTTTTCTCTCTTTCTTTTCTCTGAAACTTTCTGTCTTTTCTTTCTATATTCACATTGTCCTCCTCTTTGCACCATTAATTTCTCTTGTTTCGACTTATGTTGGTTGTTTGCTGCTTAAAAACCTTCCATTCCTTCCTGTTTTGCAATTTCCTTTCAAGTTATTGTCTAAGTGATTCCTTGCTCTCCTTCTCTATGTCCTCCTTTTCACTTCACCTTTAAAACAATTTCTGCTTCTTTCCTTATTCCTCCTCCTACCACCTCTCCTGCATTTAGTTTCATGTGTACCATTTTCCCTACCAGTCCCCGCAGCATAACTCAAGGATGTTTTCCAAATAAACATGAAATTAAATAATAGAGGGGATCTTCATTTTCTCCCCACGGGATGGATTAAAAGCGACAATTTGCTAACCAACAATCCCCTTCTTGTCCCTGCTCACCCTGCTCATCACAAGCATGCAATTGCAAGTATATGTGTGTAAACACTCACGTCTATGTAGTTAGCGTTGATGTAGTCAGAGTGGGGGTCTCCATCCAGCAGCTGCAGTCGGACCCTGGTGTGATCGTCTGTGGGGTCAGATAGCACAAAAATACAACAGGCCTAAAGTTACATTTACCCACAGATGGAAGCAGCTAACTGACTGGATGGGGAGCTGTCTAACCAGGGTCAAGACATGAGACTGTCCTTCTCAAAATGAGCCATGTTTACATTTCTCTGGAAAGCAACTGAAGACCACAGCTCCAGTCCCATCTTGAGCCAACAGTTGGTTTAACTGTTTAGCTTAGTCCTCCAGGCCCACTGACCTGCTTGTTTCCCCTATACCATCACAGGAAGAGAATATATTCATGCTTTGCTTCAGTATCATTGTATACAGCCACTTTATATTGAATATGCATATGTTATATATTAATGATGTGGTTCATTCTGCCTCATATACAGCACCATTCAGATGAGCTAAAACAGTAGCATGGGACAAATACCGTTTCCATTACAGGCTGCTTCTATCAGCTATTACCATTCTATTTATAACAAAACAAAGAAACTGACCAGCAATTAAATAGAAGAAATAATAATATGGCAGCTGGCCTCTCGTCAC
>OMLM01020888.1:261442-271457 GCA_900302695.1 Helostoma temminkii | reverse complement strand
TTTAATATAAAAATAAATAAATAAATAAATAAATAAATAAAAAGACTGGGTAGAATGAATGCTTAAAAAAGCTTTCCAAAATTAAACTATTTTAGATGCAACCCTCACAGGCTGTTTAAGATATTACTCACTGATTCTTTTTAGCTGCTCAACTCATTTTTTCAAATAATAAAATCAGGAAAGAAAATTTACAAAACAAACAAAGAAATTAAAGTTATAACATTCACATCATCATACATAGTTTTACCACACTAATTATTATTTTAAAATAAGTTAATAAAATTTGCAAAATGATGTTGCATAAAATGTTGCATATAGGGCTGAAACAATTTCTTGAGAAATGTGAACAACCTGTTTACAAAAAATCCTTTGTTTCGTTTAATCTACATATTTATTTAAAGTTCACAGTTTCTCAGAGATCATTATAACTGTCAAACAAAGCACTACACTGCCACGGTTTGCAAAATGAAGCGAGAAAATAGCGAGCGTTGAAGAGAAAAAGGCAAACGCTGCAAAAGTCTAGTAGTCACAAACTCTATTCAGTGCATTTATCTTCTAATAAAATCAAACTAACCTACTGAGCTTTGCATATTTAGTTGCTGGACCCTGCAGGACTCTGGTCTGCACTGACTCTTGTTCCAGCCTTCTTGTCCACTCCTTTTTGCCACAACGCTTCTAAAAAGACAGTAAAGACTGCTGTTCTGCCTGAGCTGTCGTTAGGTTCAAACTTGTAATTCCCAAAGTAAAGTTGTACAACCCAAACATAATTTGTTTATTAATATTAGTATTTCCATTTTAGAAAATGTTTTCTTGAAAACTGAGCATGTAAAATGGCCCTAAAATGCATCTTGCCTAATTTGACAGATAATATTATTGTCCACAATTTAAGTAATGGAAATATTTATTTTAACAAATTAGCTGTTGATTTTAAGAGACTTGTTTCATTTTTTTAATCTTTAATGCTTCCTTTTAATGAAATAAAATTATTTCTTATTCCATTACTCAATTAATCACTACCATAATCTGTAGAATCTTTGATTATTATAATAATTATTGCATATTGCCCCTTTCAAACAATATATTAAAAAAAAAAAAACATGCAGTAAGTGATTTTACTTCAGATAGGAGCCATGCATGTCAGCAGAACAATTTCTTCTCCCAAGGCTCTGTGGTTTGAGCCATAGTCATATTACATGTCACCAAGCATATTTTTTTTTCTTTTGCATTTCCCTTTATTTTTTGAATATCAATTATTTTGTTCCCTGGTCTTATACCCATCGATGATATTAGAACACACACAGGGATGATTATAGCTAATGGCAGACAGTGATTTTGTGTAGATGTACCGTGGCAACAGCAGGTAATTGCACATGAAGTAGACATGATTGAGTCTGATTATCCCTATTTTTCCTTCTCACTCTCAGTCTGTTTCTTCCTTGATGCGATATGTTCCAATTCACCCCTTAAATTTTCATTGACCACATAATGATGACACCACTGCTGCTTATTTTCTATTTATTGTGTGGAGAAAAAAACTAAACAAAAAACAAAACAGAATGGTGTCAACAACAAGAATGGGAGATGATAAGAAGAAAACCAGAGTAGGAGAGGTGGAGCAGTAGGAGAGGTGGAGCAGAAATAGACAAGCATGCAAATTAATGTGGGATGAAGAAGAGAGAGGAGAAGAAAAAATGGCGACAGAAGAGGAAAAGTAAAAGGGATCACCTCTGTGTTCCTTTGAAGTCAATGAAATGCTAATACATATGACTTTACTGATTGATGCAAAGCTGCGGCAGAGTTGTACCTAGCTTAAAGCAGCCGCACAGCTCCCTGGCTGTGATTAGCCTGGAAGCTAATCTGTCAGCTGCAGGGAAGACTGCTGAACTATGTTAGAAAATGAGTTCAACATTCTTGCTACATCACTTACGTTTTGGCTATTGAAGAGTATCATCTTGTGATACTCATGAGTAGTTTTGTTGAAAGCTAATTATACACTACATTGTGTTAATAGCCATGTTTACACTTGCAATATAACAGAAATACACTTTAAATCAAACTCTTTTATGTGAGCAGATCTGCTGTGGTGTTGATGACTCATGCCTTCAATTGTAACCCATTTCCTCCGTGTTTATAGTGGGAGCACTGGAACAATCATTTTGTCAAGTAGGCGTTAACATTTTTTGTTTTTCGTGAATATCTCAGAGTAGATGTGAGGATTTTCTATTCATGGCTGGTACAAAATAATCAGATGTAGCAGTAAATTGCAGAGAAGCTGGGGAACACTAGTATGTGGACCTTGTGGTTACACAAGTTTACAAGAAGGTTTAAATTCAAACATTGCTATCAGGCCTAAAAATCAACATATGCTATATGTAAAAAGTATTTGGCTTTGGACCATTACACCACACCCATGATAACTTTCAGTCTTCTCGGAAGGCTTTCCATGAGATGCTGCAGTGTTTCTGTGAGAATTTATGCTTATTGATTCTGTACAGCATTTATGATTATGCACTCATTCTATGATTATGCAAGAAGACTTGGCTTGCAATCTCCATTCCAGTTCATCTCAAAGTTGCTTGATAGGGTTGAGGTGCGAGATCTATCCAGGCCAGTCAGTTTCTTCCAAACAGAACTCATCAAACTGTGTCTATAGTTCTTGCTTTAGACCACAGTCATGGTGGGATAAAAAAGGGCCTTCCCCAAAATGTTGATACAAAAGTGGAAGCATAGGATTGTCCAAAGTGTCTTGGTGTGCTGAAGCATTAAGGTTGCCCTTCACTTGAGAGCCTAGCCCAAACTCTGAAAAACAGCCCCGTACCATTATCCCCCCCATGTGTGTCCAAATACTTTTGCCCATATTGTGTATATAAGTTCATTTATCTCTTTGGGCCAATCACAACAGGGAATCCACACACTAATGTGACATAAAGATCAGTCCAACTCCAAGCTCCTAACTTCGTCAAACTATTGTCTTCCCCTTGAGGCAATTGGTCTGGTAGGTAGATAGTTGATAGGATATTGCCCTTCATTTCCTTTCAAAAGAAATATCCAAGAAAGGTCTCACATCTAATTGCAAATATGAGACAGAAATCTGGATCTCTGGTGCTGACATCAATCACTTGCTGCCAGCAGACCGAATTCCACACCCTCACTCTTTGCTGCACTGTACAGTAAGTAGCTCTGCTGGCACAGAATAATATCCTTAAACATAAATTGTTAATACAGAGGCTGCATCCTATACAGAGCCTTGCATAAAACCTGCTTCCTGATTATCATCTCTAGGATCACCTTGAGGAGAATTATTTGTACAGCTTCTATCAGAGTAATTTTCAAGCTCTGGCTGAGCAGCAACGATGGCAGCATGAGTCCACTTCTGCCATCATTGTTGCCGATACAAGATACTGTCATCAGCTATCAGCTCACTCACACTCTCATCTCTCTCACGCACACAAACCATCTCTCTTTCTCTCAGTCTTTCACACACAATCCATCAATGTAACAACAAACACAACAGGGGGTAATGTGCCAGCCTTCTGCTCTCTTTCTTTTTCTTATTCTGACTTCTACCAGTTCTCCCTTTCCTTCTTTCATTTCTTTAACTTTTCCATAAGTCCACTGATTTTGTACTGTACCATGTATAACTGCCTTTTGCTTTCAGGCCCCTATCTTTCTTCATTTACACTTTCGTCTTCCTCCCCCTCTTTCTCACCCCATACTGCCTTGCTACTTCAGACAGCAGTAATTACATGGGGCTAGTGTCGGAGGCTGTCATAACATGAGTGCCACACATATGAGGCTGAATAGAGGAGGGTTCCTTTCCACATCTCTCTGCTCAGGGAGGGAAGCTTCTAATTGGGCTGAGGTGGCAGGAGGTACTGGCTTGAAAACACTGTATATCTGGATGCAGGCCACAGGTTTGAAGAGGCAGACTTTGTTTGTGTGTGTGTGTGTGTGTGTGTGTGTGTGTGAGCATGTCTCTATATCCTTCTGTGGACAAATTTTGTCCACTAATTCTTGGAGTTAAGCCTAGATTTTTGGGTTAAGGTTAGAATTAAGTTTTGGTTATGGTTAGGATGAAGTTTGGGGTTATGCATTTAGTTGTGATTAGGGTTAGAGTAAGGGGATAGGGAATGCATTATGTCTATGAGTGTTCTCACAAACGTGTGTGTAAATGCGCGACTGAGAAGATTTAGAAGAAATAATTAAGATAATGTATGCATCAATATGTGTGTAAACAACGAACACAAGATTTTGTTCTGAAATTTAAACCAACCATAGCCCCAAATACAAAATGTAAATATAAATGTAATACTAAATCCAATATATATAGAGCTTCAACTACATAGATTTTTTAGTTGGCAGATTCATGTGTAGATCAATATACGTGAATCGTGTATTTGTACACACCAGCTCATGCTGGCATCTGCAGCCCTGGAGTAACAACAAAGTCATCCAGAAGCTGGGGTATCCAAGGGCGAAGGGTCACGAACCCATTACTTATTAATGAGCTCCACTCCTCTGCTGAGTCTTCCTCTCCTCATAACCTTGTGACTCCCCCCCTCCCGTCTCTCTCATACTTTCTCCTTTCCTCTTCTCTCTACTGGTTCCTCCAGCTCCCTCTGTGACTCATGTTTTTTTCTTCCAAGTCTCGTCATTAGACCAATAGCTGCTGGAAAAGTTTTGTTGGGGAGAACTTGTTAACTTGCGAGGTCCAGAGAGGCCAAAAAAAAAAAAAAGACTGCTGTTTTTATGTTGGGAGGATTCACTGTAATTTAGAGACATCATATCAGATTGTATGTTCTAAGAGCCTGTACACAGCCGCAGCACACAAATAAAATGAACAAGAACAATCACTGCTTAATGGCTGCTGCTGCACCACAACAGTAAACAGTAGCAGCTGTTTTTATTTATTTATTTATTTACTGTAGCTTTCAAAAATCAAAGGTCAAGATGAGGTTTTATAATACACATCATCAAAAGTTCAGCGCACATAATACTGTATACTGCAAATGTCTTAATTGGAGGAGGAGATAATCTATGGAGTCATTATGTTCCAGTTTCATGAATATATTGCCCTTTTATTGCTTTATAAGGCCACTGTCTACGCTAGATTGTTCTCGCTTGATGAGGCAAAAAGACATTTAATAAGTCCTTAGACTATATAATACCAAAATCCTCCACTGAAAATAATACTGATTAAATTTTCTACCCAGCAAGACCCAACTAGGATCATGTTGGGAAATTTAAATGATCTATGACCTTTATGTATTAGAGACTAGCAAGACTGACCTCATCTTTTCTTTCCCCTCTGGGATTTGGGATTTTTTATTTTTTTTTTACTACAACTATAGCAGGATAAATACCTTCTGACCACAGAACATCTGTGGTGAGACACTCTCAAGTCTGGGTGGGAGACTCCTCAGAAAGATCCCGTGGGACTGACTAACCAACTTGACATTGTAGCAGTAGACAAGAAAGAAGGAGGCAGAACAGAGCAGAACAGAACAGTAGAAGGAAGTGGAGAGGATCTAGAAGGTCAAAGTATGTATATATATATATATATATATGATATGTGTGTGTGTGTCTGTCTGTGTGTGTGTGCGTACGTACAATATATCACAACAATTGTAATTTGGAGAAGGGGCAAGGAAGCTAAAAAGTGAGCTGACTGTTTTTTTTGTTTTGTTTTGAGGAGCAATGGACAAAATAATTGCAGTCAGTGATACTGAACAAAAGTCGAATCAACTTCCTGCAGACATATTATGGTCATTTGAGCCATGAGCAGTCAAAAGCTCTACTTACTGCCTTTTATATTCCACAAGAAAGTGCATCAGACCTTGGTGCACCTTAATGCTTCAGCATACCCATTATGTTTCATTTTACAATGCCGGACAGACATGGGTAGATAATACCACACTGTAGAATGGCTCTAATGCAGAAGAGATTATGGGGAATTTCTGCTACTAAGTTAGTTTACCTCATAACCCATTTGTAAAGTGGTACCTTTTTTATTGCTCTACTAGCAGTGATCTGCATACATTAGTGTATAATATGCAGTACAGTGTTGTTGACTTGACTACTTTTCACTAAAGTACCCCATTTACACCAAACCAGTTCCAGGGCTGGTTCTGAGCTAGTGCTTAACCTTAACTAGTTCTCTTTGTGTTTTCACAGCCAAACAACCTGCTCCCGGCCAGGAAAACTGTTTTTTTAACCTGGCACCAACTCTTTGCTAGAGCAGAACTAAGACCTAATTTTTGTTGTAGATCATAAAGGACAATTTCAAGCTTTAACATGAAAAGTTAGTTGACACTGCTGTAAAACAACAATATAACTCATATGTCCACATACACAGATGGAGCTGGTGTTTAACGAAGAAAAAAAAAGCTCAGAGTAGTGAGTTGAATCTGCTGAACAAGATGTTTTACTCTTCTATGCTCCCCTTCCCTCTCATCTCCTCTCTTCTCTTCCTCCCCCTGATTTTCTTGCCTCCTTTTGCAGTAGCCGCTAAGCAGGGATTGTGTCTGTCACAGATATACTTAATCAGTTAACTCCCTATGGAGCTCAGCTCACTCATGGCATACACTCTGCTGTCAGCCCAGCTCAAGGCATTAGGGAATTTAATAGCATGTGTGATTGAGTGTAACAGTGTGTGTGTGAGGCTGAGTACTGTAGCTTGTGAGTGTGCAAAAGTGTGTTTTTCGACACATATAATCGTACATTCTGGAAAGTCTTTAGGATGTGTGTCGAAAGGTGTGAGTATGTGCAATTTTGATAGTATTCCAGTTTCAGTTATCAAGTGAGATGTGTGTGTGTGTGTGTGTGTGTGGTCCCCCCTGTGTCATGTTGTTTGCATATTTGTGTGTGTTGGAGGGTATTATAGTGTGTAATAGCCTATTAAGACCAGGGCTCCCTGTAGCTGATGTGTCAAACTACTCTGAATGTTGTGGACTTAACACACACATGCGCGCACACAGAAACACCTCAAAATGCTGTTACCAGCTGTTTGAAGGCTGTCAGGAGCTAAAGAGAGAGAGCGAGTGATGAAAGAGAGGGAGAAGAAGAGACAGAGCAAGGGGGGAGAACGAACAGCAGGCTCTTTACACTATGAAGTTACACAGCAGAGCTAAATCTGTGTAAATGTGGGAAAGAAAAAAAAAAGTTTGGCATCCATTTGGCATCCACAATCTGCTTTTTACTGTTGAGCTAAAAATGTTTACTGTAGTTAAACCTGTGAATTGTCTTTTGGCTCAACCATGTAGATGGCATAAAACTATTCATAGGGATTTCTATCTAGAGATTTTTCTATCTTAAACAACATAACCCTGTATCATTAGAGCCTTCAGACACTCATCTAACAAGCTGCACACGATGAATAAAATAAATAGCTTTCCCTGCTCTCTACCTATAATCTTCTTCCGTTACTTGGGTAAAAGTAATCTGGAAGCTAACAAGGCAGAAAGTTGTCCAGGCAGCTGCAGTACCTATGAGTTTGAGATCACAAGAAATACACCCTGTCAGCCCTGCTGTTCATCATCTTTATCTACTGACCAAAGAACACTCTGTCTTCTGATTAGTGTCCAATTTTTGATTGTCAGAGAAACATCTTCTATTCAGCCTAATGACAGGGAGTGTTTGCCTGAGGCAGGACATTCACAAGCGAAGCTGAGGAGGAATAGTTATCCTCACTTAAGTGGTGGTATGGTAGCAGACTGTGCCTCATTAGGTATATGAGGGAATTAGTCAAGCATTAGTTACCTCGCTCCTTCTTCTTAACACAGAAATTCATGAAGAAAGTTTTTCAACAGCAGCCTGCTGATGTGCTCCATTGCCTTTTAAGACAATTAATGTGGAGTTTAGGTCAGTCAGAAAGTTAAAATCATTCTTCAGTGGGTGTCTTGTAAATGACTAAACCGCAGTATATCTAATTACTTCTGATTCTTTATTCATTCATCAACAATCAATTATCACACACTGGCAATGATCACAACTCATCATTAACAGCTATCAATGAATATCCAATTGTCAACCCCCTGAAGTTTCCCCAAGATGAAAAATAATGATTCACAATCTTCCACCTTCTAATTAAAAATACTCTTAAAAACAATCATAATTAAAATCATTACTTCATCATAACCCCTCCACCACATGATGATTTTTAGCAATAAACAGCAATTGTTAAGAATCAGCATTAAAATTCTGCATGTATTGTTATTAGTGTCATTGTTAACCCCCGACTGCTTCTAAAGAGGAACAATGATCAACAAGAATCACCGTCGTCAGTATCAATAATCCTGCTGCTGGAGTTGAAAATCAGCCTCATTATCACCATTATCTGTGCGCTTACCTCCTGCTGGGAGCTGCTACAGAAACCATTTCGCCATGTGGTGGTGGGGGGCTGGTAAACATCATCAGTCTTTGCTGCAGCGTCTTTTTCTTTTGTTACTTTTTTCAGTGTGTCACTCCATCAACCTTTAGTTTTTATATTCAAAGCAAAGCAATCAACTCAAAACAATGGAACACTGTTAACTGAAATCGCATTCTCTTGACTTTTCCTAATGAAACCCCTGACTTCGTGTTTTTGTTCTAAGGTTTGCCTTTTTAAATGATGTAGGTCACATAGTTCCAAAAAAACAACAGACTACTTTGTGACAACAGTTTGATGAATGTGTAAAAATGACGATCCCACATGCACAAGGCCAGATGCAAGAAGAAGTTGCCTTTAGTGGACGGATTGGATTATTCCTACACGGATCTGTCACCTCAACCCAATCTGATAAATTGAGCGCAGCTTTACCGCAGTGGTGGATGAAACTAATGCTTTCATGGCTGAATGGAACCAAATCCCCACAGCTAAGTTCCAAAGTCATGTGGACAGTTTTCCAAGAATATTGGAGTCTGTTATAGCAACCAATTAATACCCACAGTTATTAAACTTTTTTTTTCAGCTGCCCATGTTTTTTATTGAATTAAGAGATCTAAAATATAATTGTCTGGAAAATAAAATTCATTAACTACACAAGACTACACTATCAGTGTAAGAGTTGGATCACTCATTTAGCAATGTCACTTATGTAGCCTCAAGTCTTACGTGACAATTCTTTAAGTTATTAGATTTTGTAAATGTTCATCTGGTGCCACAAATACCGTCCAGCACATGTAAACCCACTGATGCGGAATACTGCAGTTCAATTCAAGTTTATTTATGTAGTGCCAAATCACAACAAATACCATCTTGAAGCACACAGCAAGGTCAATGTCTTACAGAATTACAGAGAAAAAACAGCAAATCCCCTCTGGGCAAGCGCAAGGCAAATTCCCTCCAGCAGAAGCAGGCTCAGGGTGACAATAGAGAGAAAACCCATGAAGATCATCAATGCAAATTTATTTTGAAATGGGTATTTGTATTTGCAAAATACTTGCCACGAGCAAAGACAGACAGAAGAAAAAATTTCCAGAGAGCAAAACACTAATTCCTTATATAATAGATTTGTGGTATAGTAATGTTGCAATGCTACTGCAAACTAGACTGCTATGATCTGTACGTGCCTGAGTGTAGCCTCTGTATATACTTTACGTATGGGTGCGCATGTTGGCTATAGGTATAAAACTTTGTTATTCGCTCAATTTTTGGGTGCCATTGTGTACATGCAGATAGTGTGTTTATTTATACAATTATGTGCATGTGTTAGAAGGCGAGGCAGTTCAGATGCTAATATTTGTTGTAGTTCTTTGGTCAAACACTTCAGAGGAGTTGACTTCAGAGCAGCTCAGAAGACGTGTTGAGAATTTGCGCCAGAGAGGATAAGACAGGAGGAGAGGAGACACACTATGTACAGCTGCATATACACAGTCTTTCTTTGTTTTATTAGTTTCACACACATACACACTCACAGAAGCAAGATGTCCTCACAATCTCTCTCTCTCTCTCTCTCTCTCTCTCTCTCTCCCTCTCTCACTCTCACTCTCGCGCTCACTCTCACACACACACACACACACACACTGTAGAGATAAG
>OMLM01020888.1:219175-261422 GCA_900302695.1 Helostoma temminkii | reverse complement strand
ACCACCTCACACTCTCTCTCTCTCTCTCTCTCTCTCTCTCTCTCTCTCTCTCCCTCTCTCACTCTCACTCTCGCGCTCACTCTCACACACACACACACACACACACACTCATATCCATAACCTCTGCTGTAATGAGAAGCTACATGATGCAGGAGGGCATGCTGATTATCCCAGCAGTGCTTGGAGGTGTAACACTGGGTGATGGGTGTGTATGCATTGTAACACTTCCTAGCAAAGACTGACAGCCTGTGTAATGATTCCCATTCACCTGAACACTGGTAACACATTAGTGAATGGAAAGAGGGCTGTGGGGTGGGTTAGTGTTTATGTGTGGAATAGAGAAAAGAGGAAAAGAAGGACCAGAAACAGTGAGAAGAAGTCAAAATGAGTAAACTTATGATAAAAATAAGACAATGAGGAGAAGGAAGACAGAGTGAAAGATGCAAGAAAATATTGTGAATAGATTAAATTCAAAAAGGGAAAGAGGAGAGATCAAAATCAAGCAGGACAGACAGAGAGAAACAAGCAGGTAGAAGAAAAATGAGAATTGGCAGAGACAAACAGACAGTGGGAAGATCAAAGGAAAACAGAGAACGATAACAACAACAGTATACACTGTGAAGAAGGAACATCCAGGCCAAGCATGATGAAGATGTTCACCTTGATAGATAAATGTGAGGATATTTAAACAGCACTAAACGCACTGATCTAGTGAGTGCGTGTTCCTTTGAATGCGTGGTTTTGTTCACAAATGGTGTCTTGTTGTGTTCACTATAAAACAAAACTTTAGAAAGTAAACTCAATGAGAGGCAGAGAAACACTGAAAGCCTCAGGAGAAAACCAGATAACAGAACAAGGACAGTCACAAACACAGAAAAAGTTAACATGTATAGATCAAATCTGAGTAATTTATTGCAGCCTGTGAGCTTTGAAGCTTTGAGACAAACAGTGCAGCAGCCAATGCCCTGCATTACAAAAATGCACGTATCATACAGTGCTGTCAAAAGTATTTGTCACATTTTTCTTGTTTTGTATTAAGTTTTTATTAAGGTAATAAAGCTGTCCAAACCTGCCTGGCCCTATGTGAAAAATTATTGCACCCTAAACCTAATAACTGGTTGTGCCAGTGTGGTGAGAAGGCACTTTTTCTACTTTAATTAATAAAATCATTCATCAATCATTTTTTTAAAACAGCATTTTGTATTTACTCTGGTTATCTTTGTGTAATATTACAATTTGTTTGATCATCGGAATCATTTAAGTGAGACAAATATGCAAAAGAAAGGGGTAAATGCTTTACTTCACAGCACTGTAGGATACATTTGGGAGGGCAAAACAGTTTTGGCAGAAATGTAGAGGGGCTAAAGGGAATCAAGATTCACCTGAGCAAAATGAGTTGAAGAGATTTAGAGGATAGACTGCTTGTATAAAAGACAAGAAAAAATGTGCAGAGAAAATGAGACTATGTGCTGACTTCAACTGATTTATAATGAAAGTAAGTAAGTATGTGTCAAGTGTCAGTGATAGCTGGTATTAGAATAAAGCACATCTTGGTAGTTTATCTAAAAGAGAGAGGAAGCATTGCATTTTTGGAAGTGGACTTGACGGATGAAATATAGGGTTGTTTATTTTCCCATTGTTTTGGACCATTTTAAATTGACATATTTCAGATAAAACTCAAAACTGTCCACTATGTCCTAATAAATTCTCCACAAGTTGTTGGCTTCTGCTGAGGAGTCAGTTAAAATATGAAAAAGGCATTTTACTAAATAAAAATACATATTGATAGTTGCACTACCCTGGTGGAGTAAACACGAGCAGACATAACTTAATCACAGTAGTGTTTATTTTACTTATATTGTCCTTACCTAACTGACAAAGTTGATCAGTAATGCTTTATTTAGTTTTGCTTTATTAAACATCACGCAGTAAGTGACAAATAATGAGTGTGATAGCTTGGACACACAATAAATTAAAACTGTGAAAATCTGTGGTAAAATGAATTCCAGTGGCATCTGATGAAGGAGGTGAAATTTAAGTTAACTCACTGAAGTAAACGAGCTGAGGTGACACAACTGTGGAGTATCAAATCAAAGCATCACTCTTGGGAGAGTTTACGTCCTAAGAAATACAAATTGATTGAATACATGACATATAAGTGCATATGAAGACTGATATAAAACACACACACTTATCCTTCCACAATTTAAGTCTTCTTAATTCTTACCCGTACACAGTGGGTTCAGTGTGTAAAGATTACAGGACTTGGGACAACTCACATGAAAACCAACATTTATACCCCTTTTATCGCGTATGCAAATACTTGCCAATAAATGTGTTCATTTTGAAGGCATGCTTCTGCTGAATTATAAATGACCATATGGATGAGAAGAGAGGAAGAAAAAAAAGAGAGAAAGACGCAAAGAGTAGGGAGGAGGAAATAGAAGCAGACAGATGCCTGTAATGAGGAAACACTTCTGTGCTTTGCCGCAACCCATAGACTGTCAGAGGTAATAAGACAGGATGAATGGATGATTTAGAGGAGAGGAAAGGAAGAAAGGATAGGTGAAAAAAGGCTAACAAGAGACACAAGGTTTAGGCCGAGCTAGAAGGAGAAGCTTGGGAGTAAAATGTAAAAGAAGAGGGGAGTAAAAAGACTATCAGAGGATGGAGAGGAAAAATAGAAAAAGAAGATCAAAAACGGCTGGCAAGAGACAAAAGAGAAGCAAACAAGATGAGGGAGAGAGGAGAAAGTTGGAAAAGGAAGTGAGAAGATGGGAGAGGAGAAGAGGAGGGCATATGATGAGGAGACGGGAGGACAGGAGGCTGGTAGATTAACATTTATTCAGTGTACTGAAGGGATTTCAAACATGGCATCAACCGTTTGTGTTTGGCAGATGGCCGGAGGAAGGGTGCGTTAACACTTCAACTCAAATCAGTCCTTTCCAAGCTGAGTCAGAGAGGGAGGCAGTGAAAACTGGGTTAGTGTATCTGAAGAAGAGGAGGAGGAGGGGAAAAAAGAGAAGTTTGACAAAGTCACAGAAAGTTAAATGTCCTCACAAAGATACGATTATTATGGCTGCCTCTGAGGGGATTTCTAGGGTGACATCTTGGGTGTTGGTCTAAGTCTCGCAAATCCAGGCCATGAATTTAGCTTCCCTTGTTGTTATCTGCCAAAGCTCAATGAGTATTTGCTGGGGTTAGAGGTGATGTCACTGGATGGAGACTAAAATGATTTTTCAGGCGACTGGATCAGACTTTAACCAGTAAACACAGACGCCATTTGAACCTCTTCTTTTGTGAGACTTGCACATGAACCCTTCCTGCTGCCACTTCTGAGGAAGACATTGTTCTTTTTCTTCTAGTTTGTAAGCTGAAAAACCATGTTGGCTGTTTAGTAAACATCAACTATCTCTCTAACGGAAATTGGATTCTGAATCAGTTTGAGGAGGCAAATGGGCCTCTAAGCTGCAGAGTCATGTTTCATTTATAGGTCTATGGCAAATATTTAAACAGAGTTTCACAAAGCAGTGAGTCACTGAAAGCCCACAGTAACCTACTGGATACTGATTGGTCAGGTGTCTATGCAACTATCAGTCCCAGCCTATACATGTAATTATCCTGAGTTTTCTGTATGTAAATGACATTTATAAAATCTCTGACAGCTGTCAAACACCTATCTATATTCCATCCCATGGAATGGGATCCCATGGTCAAATTTATTTTTATGTTGCAGATTTGAGCATTTGTTTTCCTTTGGCTGAGGTTCGTAAGATTTCACCGTCTGTAACTGATCAAAATATAATTTAAACTTTGGTATGCATTCAAATTACATCAGATTGACTTGTTATCCTATAAAGCCTTTGGAAAATATTGTGTAAAAGTAAACAACAGCATTGGGGATCTTCGTTCCAATGTGCAATGCAATCCAGTGTGTAGAGAGTGTATCCTGCTGTGAGACAAATTGTTTTGTGCTTGTTGCTCTGAGGCTCAAAAGGAAAGACAAATCCCTTGTTTCAAAAGGTGAATTAAAGTTCAACCTGAAAAAAAGAAACAACAGAAGACCCTTTTGCCCATATTTAAAGTTTTAGCCACAGCCAGCCTGCCCTTACACATTTCTTTGTTCTAATAAAGACAACGCACAAAGTCATTTCCTCGGGGGCCTTTTAAAACATTTTCTCAAGAAAATGAGCTTTTGCACAATCACAGCAAGCAAGATGGACAGTTTCCATTACCAGACCCTTGTAATTAAAGGATTTGTACTAATAGCAAATTTATCATAATTCCTGTTGGCTATCAAGTCCTTGACAGGCTATTTCATTTCAGCGTAATGTTTCATTTTAAAGCCTTCAGGTTAGTGCATGTCTTCGTCTTGACATCTCAACTCTTGTAATGAGACGTGCAAAGGCGCATGGATCTGTGCATGGAAACACACACACACACAACTGCACAATGCTGGGACACAAGTGCGAATTCCAGATTATACTGGTAATGTATGTGCATACACCTAAACTCGTACTATTACTAAACCTCAGCTAAACATATTATGCTTCTCTTGTTCCAGCCCGACAGAGGCCAGACAGTGGCATTGTACAAGATAACAAATGCACATGCTTTATATATACAGAACATATAATCAGACTTTACAAAACGTCACATTCTCGGTTTAATTCACACTCGGCCCACGGCCAGACGTGCACACACTCTGCACATCATTACAGCAGCTACTCTTTTCTCCAAAATGAAGCTTCATTTTCACAAATGTCTATTTGAATATAATAGAAGCTTCAGGCTTTGATCATCAGGCAAGACTGAAATAAAACCCCTCTGCAAATGTATAGTTATTTTTGTTTTCCATGGTAGTTCCCTGTGTCATACTCACAGACTTTTTAATGATGTCTAACACTGTCTTATTGTAAGAGGTGGTTAGGATGTAGTCAGGTATATCTATCCTCACTGATGTATCTACTAAAACTAAGTTCTACTAGCATCTGGCTCCCAGCAGGAGGATCCAACAGTACAACACTCTGAGCTGGAGGGAATCACTGACTTGTTGAAGGACACTTTGGCCAGGCAGATGGTTGCTAGACCTGCGTCCTCCAGTGTAAGGGAGTTCTCAGTACACCTTTTACCATAGCATGTTTTATTAAGTCCTTGATTTTATTACAGTTCTTTTTGTTTGTTTCATTGTTTATTGGCTTCTTGATAATCAGTGCATGATTTCTCTTCCTAATTTTCTGTCACTTCATCTCACAATCTTTCCTTGAATAAAACAGTACAGTGTTGGTGTGTTTATTAAAACAGGATATATATAATCAACAGAAAGTGGAGAGTCTTTGATGCTACGGTAACTTCAAAATATCTTGATTTTTTTTTTTTTTTAGCAGAAGGGTGAATTATGTTACTACTACTAAACTGAACCAATGCAAGTTTCCATTTCGCCGGACAGTTAATAGTCAAGCAATGTCAGCTGAAGAAAAGAATCAAACATTTCAAGTTCACATTTAATGCGAACGAAACCAGACCAACATGAAATAATACAAGTGAGTTCTTGTTGGTATCGATGATACTGAACCAATCCAAGGTGACCTGAATCCCACCAAAATGAACCACACTAGCAAAGGCGATGCAGGAGCAGTCTATGTCATTGCGGTACTCACAAGCGATGATGTTGCCATAGCGATTCTTGTTGCGGTTCTCGTCTTTCTTGGCCGTCTCCCAGGGCGCCGTCTGTCCCTCTGCCAGGGCCTGAACATATACACATACGCACGCAAATACAGAAACATACACACGTGAATATTGTTTCATACTGAGGCATAAACACACAGAAATATGCATGCACATATGGTCCAATGCCCAGAGCTTGTACACTAACACTTGCAGGCAAAAGATGTAAAGCAGATGAACGGACACATAAATATTAATGAAAAGCCAATCAACGCATTGCAATGGACCATACATTTTATCACTTACTGTAGGGCACTGAGGTTATTATAACCCAAACATAACTGAAATTACTGTATTGCTTGTCAGTAGGTCACATGTGATTCGATTTTCAAAAAAAAAAAAAAAATTGTTTATGATGGGAAATTTTTTATACTGTACTCATTCTAATAACCTAGTGCTTAATTACAATTTCTGCAACTGATAGCTTTTTAGTAAACAATTGTTTATAATTTGGACTGCTAACACTAGAATCAGACTCAGAAAAACTAAGACCAACAAACTAAGGCATCATTGGTGGTGCCATCTTAACAACCAGCAAAAGATACTCTGAGATGATTCTTTCTAAAAGTGTAACTTGCCTATAATTATATTGCACAAAACACATTATATTCAAGGATTAAAAATTAATAAATTATTATTTTAATATTTATTTAGCAGAGTGCAATATCCATTCTTACTCTAAAGACACTGCACAGTGCTACTGTACGCTTTTTTGTCCTTTGTAACTGAGTGGTTTGATTTTCTCTCACTAAAATATACATAAAGGCAGTTCAGTTCATTGGACAACTTCGATGTCTAAAATGTTAAGCCATTCCTACTACCAGATAAATGACACAGAAGTTGTGGCTATCTATTAGTCACTGTTCAGCCAAATGCCACATACTTTACAAATCAACAGACTAAAAGGCAGGGATAAACCTCCTTTAAAGTTTGAAAATAAAATCTAATTTCAATTCTCATCCTAAATTCAAAAGCAACTAGCAGCATGCAGTAACGTGACAATGACTGGATGTAACACAATATATTTGTGGATGCTTGAAATGAAAAGACAAAAAAAGTTTGGGTTCATTGTTCTGTTGGTGTGGTGTGAAAGAGCATATTCTGTCAGTCCTTTGTTGGAGGAGAGAAGACAGATTGTCCTTGCTCCCTGCTGTGATGCTGGCCCGTATGACATGCCTTACACAAATAGCAAGGACAAAACGTGCATGTTGAGTGTGTGTTCATGTGTGCGCATGCATGCGCTGTAGATGTGAAACACAAAGAAACAGAACAAGTTTGTCTATGCACTTTTATCTAAAGGTAACAATAAGTGTACTTGAGTGTGTCATCTAAGCGAGTGCACCATACATCTGTATACAATATTTATGTGTCTAATAGAAGTGTATGTGTATAAAAATGTACAAGATCACTCTCAAGCTTGTGCTAAGCAACCAAATCCCAACTCTCAGAGGTTGCCATATGGACACTTAACTATTTTAGAACAACCATTATAACACGCTGGAAGAGGTCACTCACTCACACTCATTCTTCCTATAGGGACGGGTGAAGGTTCCGAACCTTTTTGAGTCCATTAAGGGCTTAATACCAGACAATAGCTTTCACTTTCAGACACTGATATGACCTACATACACACACAGACACATGCACACACAACATGCTGCACTATACAAATGCGCTGTGACAGAAAAACAGACATCTAAACTTATCGCTCGGTCAAGCAGAAAATGGATTCTTTTAAAGTGGCATATGTGTTAGAGTGTGTGTGTACTGCACCGTATGTGAAGTTTCTCTGTTGAATACAAAACCCAAGCTGAAATTAGTATTTTGGACATACTGGGTAGGAGGCTTCTGTAGGAAGGTTATGTATGCATGTGTATGTCTGCACATTTACATAAGGTGTGGGTTGCTTGCCCTTTTTCAACCTGAAAATAACAAGACGGTCTTAATCAAACTCTTCATCTGAATTCCATCACTTTTTGGGATTATTAATATTCTATATTAAACCACAGAGTGAAGTGGGTGGAGAAAGAAAGAAAGTCATACACCACATTTGTCATAACAGTAAGTGGGGATTTTCTGGGAAGTTTTCCTGCAGTAGTAGTTAATAATAATATTAATAAAAAGAAGAATAAAAGAATAACAATAACAATGTTTAAAGTATGTATTCAAAAAGAAAAAAAAATGTAGATAAAGATAAAAACGTAAAGTGCTTATGTAAACAGTTATGTTAAATCAGCCAGCTTTGATGAGTTTATGTGTAGTTCTTTTATAGTGGCTGTGCTTCAAACAATGTGGACTATTCCTTTAAACCTAGTGGGTGTTCAATGTGGCTGCTGTAGGTGGTACTAGGGTTAATGGGATTCATCAGTGAAGCTCAGATCACACACAGAGATGTGGACAACAACACTCCATATGGGGTGTGGTGGCTCATACAGACACACTGTACAAAATGTTGTCCTTTGAAAAGCATTAGAACATCACAGAAGTACTGTGTGCTACACAATACTGCACTCAAACAGAGATAGAATGTAGGAGTGTAGTATATGTACTGTTTGCAATTGTGTGCAATTGTTTTGCATGTTTACTGTGTTAACATTTACAGCTACTAATGCTAAAGCTCCTTCTGACTCTTTCTCTGTCTCTCTCTCTCTCTCTTACACACATGCTCACACTGTTTGTGAGTCTAAACCAAAATGACAGAAAGCAAATGAAAACATAACATACAGCATCACAGAGGGACAGTTTTCAACATGTATGTGATGTGGGCAAGAGAATGAGGTAATATGTTTTCAAAAAATCCTTTTCAATGGCAAAAAAATAATAGAAGTGTAAGGGTAAAGAGAAGAGGGGTTAAGCAGAGGAATGCATTATATAAAGAGAAGAAATAAGGACAGCAAGGCCAAATCATCATATATAAATGTCTGTATGGGATAAACAAGTCACTTAACAGACAAATAGCCAGAGAGTGTTTATATAGAAATGAAGAAAAAAAAATTTAATAAAGATGGCAGAGAGATGGGATGGGTGGAGCAAAGAAAAAAATTAATTGAAGAAGAAGGAGAGCAAGAATGAAACATGATCGAGAAATAAATAAAATTGTAATCTGAAAGAAGCAAGCAGGAGACAAATTAAACTCACGGAAAAAGAAGAAGGGGGGAACAAAACGGTAGAATGATGAATGAGAAGAATGAAACTTGCAATCAAAAAATAACTGACAATGGCATTAGAAAAGAGAGAAGGAAAAATAAAAAGAGTGAAGTAACAAGGAAAAAATTAAGTAAGGAAGGAAGGAAAATTGGAAATTTGGGGAGAACAGAAAGTCAAAACTTTGTTTTACTGTCTGCCTGTTTGCGTTTCTGGTCGTCCATAATAAGACTCCTTCCAAATTCAATCCCACATTTCCTCTGATACAAAAGCATGTGAGCAAACATACTACCCATAATACCCCTGGAAACTGACAACAATGTATAAAAAAAGGAAATGTGGATGTTGTATGTTCAAAATGAAGAATCCGATTACCAAGCTTTACTGCTGAAGTTGCTGTGAAAATTTCAACAAATAATTTATCGGTCAGATCTTAAACTGAGAAAGATGTTCTGCAACGCTATAAACACTTTAAAGTTAAACTTGTTTCAACTTAAAAACACAAGTCGAAGACCGCCTTAAAATTTTACATCAACAATTGGAATGTGATCTTCTAACACAACTAAAAATACTTGGAGTAATACTGTAGTTTGAACATAAAAATCTCTGCCTGCTTCATTAACATGCTAATGAAGTATGGGCACGTTCAAACTGAACCATACTGTAGTTGTGTAGTTAAAATGAACTGTGTTCTAAGCCAAAATGCACATTATAATCAAGTCTAGCTGCACACAGTAACTTTGATAAATTATTAGTGTGAATTCAACACCAACCTTTTTTATGGTTCACAATCTATGTATAAAAGACACACAGAAACTTTCCAAGGTGACTATGTTCTTTACACTACAGTACTAGAACATTATTTGGAGAGCATTAACTCATACAATGCATGCTGGAAAGTCTCTGCAACATATTTTTTAAATGAACTTAATTTAATGAGTTGAGTGAATTGTCAGGAATTCATTCATTCAACTCATAATTTCAAGTTGAAAAAGTTCAAGGCAACAGAGCCATATGAGCTGGGACAAGTCACAACACTGTTTTTACTTAGATGTGATTAAAATTCAAAGCTACATGTTAATCTTTAGACTTTGCTGACTAACTATCACATTCTATTTAGGGTCATGGGAGCAACTAAAGTAAATCATATCTAGCACTTAACATGAGGTGAGGATTTGCTTTCATCGGGCATAGTGCTACTATATCTTTGCTATACCTCTCTGACTCACTGTTGTACTTGCAGTTATATTAATACATTCTGTGACAAACTGTATGAAGCCCATTAGCTAGGTGCATAGCAGCAGACCTTTGGCCTTCCTATGAATAGCTGCTTGTAATGTCTGTCTAAAGATTGATGCCTATTTTACTACTGTTTGTGTACTAATACAATTGTGCACGTGTGTCTATTCACCTCATATTCTTCTTTAAAACCATAGCCCTGGCCACATTTCATTTGGGTGATGTGCTGAAGGAGGTCTGCAACTCGAATAGCTGGCTGAAACTGGCCTGCCTGGAACTGACCTGCAGGAACAGAAACATTTGAGAGAGAGGGAGAGAGAGAGAGGGGGAGATAGATGAATACATCAGAAGGAGAACAGGTGGGTGGATTGACAAATGGAATGATCTTGAAAATCATTATAAGGTATTACAGTTGTAATCAGTCCTCATGTATATAGTACCCTGTTAAATAAGATAAATAGCCTACTTTTTTCACTTGTTTTTTTTTAAAACAGTTCTATGTGTTGTTCATAAACGTGACACTCAGGTACTAACAGTTAATAACTTATTTCCTGCCCTGTTCACTGAGTATCCAGAAAATGTAATAACTGCCCAATCCTGCTCCTAGATGGCAACTGTCCTCCTTATTTTTCAACTATCCCTGTCCTACCCCCTGCTGTGGTGTGTGTTATCCAATCAGAAGCTGTACTTGCGGGGATAGTTGGAAATCAAGCAGGGCAGGGTGTTTTGAGCTCCAGGGTTTAGAACCACTGGGCTAGCTGGTCAAAAAGCTAGCTAGCTAACCTGCTAAACATCTGAGTAAATGAATGACTGACTGATGGACAACTTTCTGGTTGATTAATCGCCTAACCAAATAAATAACTACTAATTGGCTGTCTATCAAACTTACTGACTCACTAGAAAACTAACTATTTGACCTATATACTGACAAATTAATAATTGGTTAACCAACCACTAGCTATTTGGCTGGCTAACTAGCAGATTAACCAATCTGTCTTCAACTAATGCAGTAATTAAGATAATCTGCACACCAACTAACTGGCTGACTGATTTACTGCGCAGATTGCTAACTAACCGACAAGCCAACTACTGGCTAGGTAACCCACTTGATTAACTATCTAGATGTTTAACTGAATAACTAGCAAACTAACTAACTACATGACCTAAGTGACTGAATACCAAACTGAGTGGCCTAATGTCCTTCAGCCAAATAAACTATCTGGCTAGCTAGCTAACTTACTAGCAAACTAATTATTAGATCTAGTTATCTACTATCTACCATCACATTAACTGACTAACCAAATAACTTACTTGCTGTACTACCTATTAGCTAACTAGCTAAGCAAACAGCTAACAAACTGTAAGTTTTGTACACATACCGCTCTGGTAGGAGAGCTCCACAGACTCACAGCCTCCGTAGGGAAAACTCTGCAGGGTCAGAGAGGGCTGGGCAAGTGAAGGTTGGCTACTGTCTGTTAATGGACAAAGAGACAAAGAGGGACAGGAATTTAATCCCATATAACAAACCTTCTGTTAATCAACAACCACTCCTCCACACACACACACCTGAACTTGATTGGTGGCCATGTTGCTAGGACAGTTTATTGGAAAAACTCTCCTCCAATTAAAGAAAAGACAGTTAATTGGATCAGTGCACAGGCTCTATTAGGAAGAACAGATGGAGAAATGATGGATGGAAGATTCAAAAGACAGTGGGACTAATGAAGAAGAGTCATATCTCAAGAGGTGAGCCAAAAGACCCAATGAAACAATCGTTTTTTTTTTCTCTTTGGTTTAGGGGTAAACACAATTAGAAGTCAACAATTAGTAGGCGATTCCTATTTTAGTTTTACCTAGACGGTTGTAAAATATCAAACAGTTCATGTTGTAATCCTCTCATTGTGGGTTTAATAAAGAAAATGCTGAGTGCTATGACAATATGGCTTCTGACAACCAGCCAGTAGTAAGAGAGTGTGTGCACTAGTATGTGTGTCAGAAGAAAAGGGGGTTGTAATATAAAACTGCATGACTATGTTCCTTTAATGGAGCTATTTGCATGTTAATGATAGCTGCGGATTCATTAGTGGCATAAAGTGGCTTCTCCATAAGCCAATCTAAACACTGGCTTCCTAAACAAATGAAGAATGAGCCAGCCACATGGGTCACTCTGCAGCTCCCACTGTGTGTTGTGAGTACGTGTGTGGTCAGAAAGCTGATCAAATAGGCTTACAATGAGTGATTCAAATTAGCTGGCAGGTTGTGTGAGATGAAGGAATGATTAAAGAGTAAAAGACAGAATGAGAAGGTGACGAAGAAGTAGAGGAGAAAGGGAGAGATGAAAGAAGAGGAGCTGATGAAAGGGGGAGGTGAGGAAAAGATGAGAGCGAACAGTGGAGGGAGATAGAAGAGAGCAGAAGAACAGCTAAATGAAGGTAGAAATGACAAGAGGAGGGAGGAGAGGGAGTGGAAAAGAAGTAAAAAGAATATGTAATGAGACATGGAAGATGATGAGAAAAAGAAAAGAGGACAGGAGAGAACAAAGAAGGGAGTTGAGGGCAAAAGATAGACAAGGGGGAAAAGGTGGAGGAAAGACAGGAGTAAGGAGGAAAGGAGAAGCAATGAAAGGTCAGGACAAACACAACCTGTCTGCTCACTGAAACAGAACTGGGTTGTGCTTTACACTCCCGCTTCACACCGTCTCTCCAGAATAGTTCAGCTGAGAATTTACTGTTGAAATTCATATTATGATATAAATCTGTGCAAAAACCAATCTGACCCTTCTATCCTATGGCCACATTTGTATTCATGATGTAACTCTATAACCTATGTTTTCTGAAAGGTAGAATAAAATATATGCATACGTAATACGTAATGCTAATGGAACTGATTTGAACTAGTGTGTCATCCAAACTTATGGTCAAATGAAGTCATTAGCAGGAGGCCAGGGTGGATGCTTGGATGAAATTCTTCATCTTTCAACTGACAATTTCCAAGATATTCTGTTCTATACAAACAAGAACATTTGACTATCTTTCTTTTGTCTTCATGTTACCTCAGCCTCTTAACTGTTTTCTGTTTTAATGCCTGGTGTCTTTCGTTAATTAATCTGTGTGTACTCTATGTGGATTTAATTGAAGCCCCCAGACTGTCAAATTCACAGAAAACATCCATCTTCAACAATGTCATGTCAAAATATAACAAAGAAAAAGCAAACTAAATAGGCCATGTTCACCATCAGAAGCACTGAATTTCTCTTTGAGACACTGAAACACCCTCAGTCATTCTGGCAGCTGCCTCCAAGGTCACAGGTACAATATGTCTCTGGTGTGTGTTTGACACTTAAGATAAGACAAGCACATTCATGCACATGCTTACCTTTCTGTATATGAGATTTTGTGTATAAGTGTGTCTGTGTGTGTGTGTGTGTGTGTGTGTTAAGCTCACCAAGGTCAAATATGCATTAAGCCAGGCATGAAATGGAGTCATAGCTGCAGCTCCACAACACTGACTATGATAAAGACATCTCAATGCTAATGGGGAGATTTATTGACCCCACAGTCACAACGGCATGTGTGAGTCTGTGACATAGAGACATACGTGGAGTGTGTGTATATATGTGTGTGTATGTGTGTTCAACTGTAAGAGAAAGCCATTGATTGTAAGAGAGCAAATTGTGTTGGAAGTATTTGTGTGTGTGTGTGTGTGTGTGTGTGTGTGTGTGCGTGAAGGCAGTTTATGCTGTCAGTGAGTGTGTATGTTAATGCAGTCCTTCATGCTTGACAGTGTTCTATATAAAGTTCCCTCCTCCTATCCTATCCTGTGACTTTATTAAGACTCAGTTATGGATGACTCAGACTATCACAGTATTAACTCATGATTCTTTTTTCCAGAACCAGTGTGCCCTCTCTACCTGTATTGTCATATACTATACATTTTAAAAAACAATCTCCAAAGTTCAAGCCTAAATGTTCTTATAAATCACTGTAGCCTTTCACTTGTGTAACCTTTGCTTGATTAATACAAACATAATTCTGCAACAATGGTAAAGGTGTTTGCACTCAAGCCGGATGAAGAAGTTAGCAGTTCTGGGTAACTTTTTGGCCAAATTCTACATGTACCTTCTTCTATCTTTTTTCTTTCTATCTTTATGTAACTTCTCAAAAATAAAACAGCAAACGTGTTTGCAACTATGTTTTTCATATATATATACATTTCTTAAAAATAAAATCTCAGCTCGCACCATGCAATTCTACCAAATTTATGTACAACGTGAAAAATGTAGCAGCTAATTCTCTGCAAATGTACACAGGGTCAGAAAATGTAAATACAGTAACATGCCGTGCAAACATTTCAACATTAAAGGTTAAGCGTTGGATCTACTCATGCGCTGTTCTCAGATGGAAATCTAAGCGGCAAGCTTTATGAAAAGGTGGAAAAGCTGCGGCTGGTAAGTTAATCTCACTCTTTTTTCTATTTCCATCTTTCTCTGAAGCACAGGGTCAAGTTCAACTTCATTTTACTGCCATAGACCCAGTTGGAATTTGGTATGGATGAAAAATCGCCGTGATATTTGAAACACATGGAAAATATAAGTGCACCTGAGCTGTTATTAAAGGAAAGGAGTGAAAGAGAAGCGAAAAGAATAGAGGAAATGTGGGAGAAAACTGGAAGACAAAAGAGTGGATCGGAGAATGAAAAAGGAATTAACAAAAGACCTTGAGCCCAACATGGGCTGCAA
Source organism: Helostoma temminkii (assembly GCA_900302695.1). Classification (NCBI taxonomy): domain Eukaryota; kingdom Metazoa; phylum Chordata; class Actinopteri; order Anabantiformes; family Helostomatidae; genus Helostoma; species Helostoma temminkii. The sequence continues at coordinate 246,574 of OMLM01020888.1, read as the reverse complement.
ATACAAAAAAGAGACTATCCTTGTATAAAAAAATGAGTCTGTATGTCATTTGTGGCAGCAGGTTTTTATGACCAATGGTAAAGCCATTATGGCATTAGCAAAGGATACATTTTGCTAACATAGAAAGTCGACACTAGGATAAAGTTGAGGGGGAATGGTTTGAGGAGAAATACCCGTTTTAAGCCGAACCACCATTTTTTATTAAACCTAATCATGGAGTTTTATGCCTAAACCACAGAAAACTGTTTTGGTGCTTCAGCATAACCAAACCTTGATGGCTCTATAATCGTAACCAAGTGCTTATGATGAAGGTGCAGTACACCATCCACCATTTGGGTCCAAGAGATGCTTCTACGGATCATAGGAGAGGCTATGGGCAGCAATTTGTATGGTTGTTTGGGTTTGAGGGCTTTCATTTGTAGTATAGTATAACTGAAAGCCTCAGTTGAGAGTACACAATTAGTTTGACCCAAGTAATCCTCATTTTCGTACTTGATCTTGTACCTTACTTATTTTTGCAAAACAAACAAACAAACAAACCAACCAGTATTCAGGCTTTTATATAAAACAGAGCTTAATGTGAGGGGAGCGAATGTGTACTGAAAAACTAAAACAGAAAGAGAATAAGATGAATGAGTAAGGGACAAGATAGAAATAAATTGAGCTTGTGAAACAGAGTCCTCTGACAGATCTCTTAGATAAACATTATATACTTAATTACTTTGCAGTAGTCGGAATTGGTTTGCAAATACAGCTTGCATGGTTTTAAAAGATGGAATGAAAGACAAAACTAAAATTCAAAGAGGAGGCAAAGAAGGTGAGCTAGAGAAGGAGAGCGGCTGAATAAAGGAGCAATAAGTGGAGGAAGAGAGGCACTATAATATATATCTGCACTGCAGGTCAGAGAGATCAACTGGTCTAGACAGTATCCCAGCGGTTTACCTCATTTCACCTCCCTTCTCCTGACAAGAGGAGAGAAATCACTGACTCACAAAGCATAGCTCAGATTGTGTGTGTGTGCTGGGCTCTATGCATGCATGTGTAATGGCTACAAGTGTGTATATGCCCGTAAAAGCCCCTTCCTTTGAAACTTAGAGGCACCAGAGTCAAGCAGAGATATATGAGTGAGTGCAGGTAGGGGTTTGTGTGTATGTGTGTGACAGATGCCTACACAGTGATCTGTGAAGTTGCTAAGCTTCTGCACAGCAGACAGAGAATTTCTTATTTAACAAAAATTTAGTCTTATCTTGCAAGTAAGGACCAGAGAGGCAGAGAGCGAAAGACCGGTGGACAGAAAGACTTCCAGACAGAAATATTTCCTGTTTCCCTCTGCTGCAGAGGATAAACTTTATATCCTCACTGGATAGGGAGATACTGTTTGCCTCCAGCTCCTTAGTATAGAGCATCTACTGACTGATGCATGGAGATAATTAAAAGAGATGTGAAGGATTAAAGGAGTAATGTGGAATATTTTTATACAAATTAATGTTTTATTATAGAGAATTACCAAGTAAGACAAGGAAGCGACTTTCATGGTGTGTTTTGTGTGGAGTGTTTTATTGTTTAACATCCAGCTTTTTTTTTGCAGCAGTTTGTGTCTCCAAGGTGTTTTTATGAGAGGAAATCCTCTAGTACACAGGAAGTGATGCATTTTACATTCCTGTTGTGTCTGAAATTGTTTACTCATTCACTGCTTTCAGTAAAGTTTTCATTTACTTGTTTTTTTACAATCATGTGATGCATTGCATTTTGGATTTTCACGTTGGTGGTGCCATTTTTGCTGAGCTGATTTAATAAATGGTATAAGGTTAAAAAGTTAAGGAAGGTAACAGAAATTGATTTCAGGCCGTACTGCTTTCCTGAGGATGAAGAGAAAGCAAATCGTGTAGCTAGAAAGAGCAAGATCGCCACATGAACTAAATATGACCAGTTGCTTTTTCAAAGATTGACAGAATAACAAAGTATGACTAATAGACTACATACAACCTATGCAAGCAGGCAGTGAAGATGTGGCTAGAAAAGAGCACAGAGGCTCAAACTTCCCAGAGCATATAAAGGTTAAAAATTACTATCTCTCAACCCTGCTCTCACCTTCAATTACCCAGCACTGCCACATTATGGCCAAACAAAATGACTACCATTAGCCATAATCACCTTACATGCTGCCTTAATGCTATGCTGAACGAGACTGGGGAAAATAATTGCCCCTCAGTAATGCTGTGGAAAAACTACTTCCAGTAGATGTAGGGTTGTGAATAGAAATTATGAGCTCTCTGCACAGGAGGTGGAAGACTCACTGTTGATGCCGAAGTGTTTCAGCATCACATCTTCAAAATATTCACCAAAAGCATTTGAAAAGCAAAATGTCACATCACTGAGGTCTGCTAACAGGGTTTAATCATTTACTTCAGTACTATATGCTTTGATAAAAAGTTAAAGATCCTTCTCTTGTCAATATCTCTGTAAGTTGGCCTGCTGAACCCAAGGCTGTATGACTCAAGTCCAAGTCCGGACTTAAGTCCATTTTTCACTTGTCCTGGACTTGTTGGTATTTGACTCAGCCTTTCTCTGACTTGGCCACTAGACTCGCCAATGATTTAATATGACTTGACCGAGTTCAGGATTTTTTGTCTTTTTGTGGATAACTTCTTCTTTCCTTTCGATATTGGAAATGATATTGGAAGTTGGCACTTCCACATTTTACGTGACTTTGACGTGAAAACACTATATGTAAAGTAAATCGTGTTACCTAGGCTGATCAGTCTTGTCCTACTTTGCATTTTTTCATAATACAACAATATAAGCACATCCCCCCTGCTGGGTTACATGCTGTCTTGTCTTCGGAGTTTTTAGTATTTAGTATTAGGAGAATTTGCTATTTAATTAGTTTCCATGGTGTTTTTACACTGAAATTCTTTTTAAATATTACTGTGCAATCACAAACATACTATCATTAGCATCACAAAAATTACAAACAAGTAAGTGGCCTTGAATCTTTTCTTTTTTTTTTTTTCCTATCTTGGTACTCTCAATCTCATTTTGACTTGGAACTTGGACCTTTTTTTGACTTGGACTTGACTTAAGGTTGAATAGCCTGGACTTGGACTCATCTTGGATTTGACCAAGATGGACTTGTGTACCACCTTCGCTGAGCCATGTTTCACAGTTTTTCTCATATTTAGACAACATCATTAGAGGCCTTTTTAAAAAGGCAAACTAGCAACTTCTAGATCTTTGCATGCTGTATGTGTATCATTGCACTAGTGCAATTGAGTGTGCCTAACTAACCGCAAAAAGCTTTAGATCTGTGGGAACATGTCTTCTATATTAGGACCATTGAAGTGCTGTCCTCGGCTATGCACAAAAAGCTGACAAAAAGTGTTGTGTAACCTTTCAATGCACATCAGTCTCTGGGAAATTGATTTTTAGATGGAAACGTGTTTGCACATGAAATGCATGCTATGCTGCGGTGGCTTTTTACTGAACTAGAGGATTTACGTTGCATCAGTGTTAACACTGAGTTAAGTGAATGTGCATGAGTGTGTACTTTTGAACATATTTGTAATTTTCTGATGTGCCCTTGTCTCTTTATGTAAAGTTGTATTGTTGTGCTGTTTAAAGTAGTCCATGTGTGCTTATGTCTGCAAGATTTTGTGAGAGATTGTGTGTCTGTGTGAGTGAGTGTGTGAAATCCAATTTCCATAGCCAAGAAAACACCTGGGCTATGGAGAAAACTATGCCAGTTGCAAAAGAAAATTCACAAACACACACACATACATGCACACACCTAAACCCCACTCTGCATTGCATACTGGATTTACCCAAGCTCCCTTTCCCTGCCTTTGATCCCTCAATCTGTATGTCTCTTACACTGTCGTCTTAATAACTTCTCTCTCTCTTTCTGCACCGCTCTCTCAGCTCTCCTTCTCTCTTCAAGCTATTGAAAACGATCCTCCCTGGCACCGTTCAGGCTCATGATACCATTATCCATTTTCACAAGCCTGAAAGGTATTGGAACGTGTCTAAATGTTGAATTCTAAAAAATGAAATGTTACTTATTAAATGAAGGAATTCCCTTGAAGGTGACCTCATTCACAAAAAGGCAAAAAACAAAAAAAAACAACAACAAAACATCAAAAAAAATGTGCTCAGTAGAAATGTTGACTATATTTATTTTCCACAGAATATTGAGCTGTCTGCTAAAGTTGCTTTATATTTCTACCTGCTGAACTAATTGTATTTGTTTCTGTGTTCGGATACTCTGGCTTCCCCACAGCCGACCACCATTGCATCTAGATGTAAATGTTTGTGTGACTGGTATTTGTCTTTAAGTGTCAGCCCTGTGATACACTTGCGACCTGTCCAGGGTGTACCCTGCTTCTTGCCCAGTGACGGCTAGGATAGGCTTCAGCACTATCTTCAGATAGCTGAGGATTGTAGTGTTGCACTGTAAATAAATAAGCCAATACAATTGAAACATTGAAAAGTAGGCAGAAATCCATCCACTAGAGCCAGAATCTCCAGTGAAATTCAGGTTATTCTTTTATTTTTTGTTTTACTTTCAATATATATATATTCTTGCTTCTATGTCTCTCTTTGCACGTCCGCACCCCCTTCTCCCGTCTCTTCATCTTTTGCTTAGCATGATGATGATAATGATGATGAGGATGATGGCAACACGCTTGGTCAATCTGCAGATGCTCCTTCCACTAATTTACTGCTTCAATCAATAAAATAATTGCAAGGCTCGGCTTGATGTGCAACCAGTAACCAGCTCTAAGACTATATGATGTGCTGTATATGGATGGATGAGGAACGGAGGGGGGTAAAAATAGATTAAAAAAAAGAGAGTAGAGACACATATTACTCATGGAATGAAGAGCTGTTTTTTTAAAAACAGAATGATGTATGGTATATACAGAACTGTGCAACTGGACATATGGTTGCTAGGATAGCTGGGAAAATTGAATACATTAGAGTAGGTGATGAGGGGATGGATGAGTGGGTGGACAGATTAACTGGTACAAAGAAAGAACACATGAGAAATGGAAGAGCTAAAATAGTGGATGGACACATACAGTGTACAAAAATGGAGATATATATTTGATGAACAACAGATGAAAGAACTGATAAAAAAAGTGAAATGTCAGGAATAGCCAGAGAAGACAAAGGAGGTGATGATGGATGTATGAAAAAAGACAGACATGAAAAAGAGTGTCTGCTTGCAGTGGCATGGGATGGATGGATAAACAGAAGCTACAAGGATATATTACTCTATGTTAAAAAAAAAAAAAACTGATGAAACAAATATACTTAACTCTGCTATTTCTTCCTGTTTAATTATATGGCGAACAGATGGTTAGAGAAAATGCTAACATCACTCCATAAATTTATGCCACTGCACAAATCGCTGAAGCATTTTTTTTGCATTCTGCTTTATCATGCTTAGATGTGCAGCAGCAAATGGCACCGATATTTATGTAGACAGCTGTGTATAATACACTAAATTAGCTTAAATGGGAGAATACAGGTAATAAAAGATGACATGAAAAGTTATGGTTGTGTCTGTGACAGTCTACCTGCCTGTTTCCTGGGTAATTAACATATTGGCTTTGGGGAGTTTTAAAAGAAGATATACATTGATGAGGATTGAGAAAAGAGATTGAGTCAGATGAAAGGAAGTTAAGAGGAAGTAGAGAAAGCATGAGAAAGTACTGAGAGAAGAGAAGAGAAGAGAAGAGAAGAGAAGAGAAGAGAAGAGAAGAGAAGAGAAGAGAAGAGAAGAGAAGAGAAGAGAAGAGAAGAGAAGAGATTTTTGATTTTAATAGTCCATTTATTAACCAATCACAGCCAAAAACTGTCAGTAACTTCCTCCAAAATCAATACTATTCACAAGAAAACAAACAAACAACAACAGCAGCAACAAGAAATAAAACAAAACATAGCAAAACAAGACAAAATGTAGCAAAACAAACAAAAATAAAAAAAGAAAGAAAACTTAAACCTTAAAAAGACAGAATCAGCTGTCCAGCTGGACTCAGCGAGCAAAGGACACCTGCCACAGTCCACATACTTTCAAACGTCACAAGATTGCCTGTAACTTTAAGAGTACTCAACCCTAAGAGGTGCTGCCACTAACCCTCTGAACATGTGCAATGGATCTACTGGACCAACACCCTTCATCTGATTTCTTCTGCTAAGCCATACAGACAACGTAGCTACACCCGACACAAAATTCACCAGAGTATGGATCCCCTTTTTCTTTACCGTGTATCGTGGACCAAAAATTAATAACTCAAACGAGAAACCACAACCGAAGAGAAAAGACGAGACCAGACGAGATGAGACGAGATGAGACTTGGCATTAAGAAAAGTGAGAGTGTGAACAATTATGAATTAATCAAAAAAGCAATCAATTAAATGGAGGATGGCAGAAGAAGTACTCCAAAGGAGGAGCAGAGATGATGTGAAGGTAGACGTGATGAGAAGGGAAGGGGAAAGAAGGGATACACCTGAGCAGGAACTGAAAAGATCAGAACGAAGGAGACGAGGATGGATAAGAGGAGGTGTGGCAGGAAGACGACGACATAGAAGCCGGTTGATAAATATTATCTCATAAAACAGAAACGCTCTCGTAAAAGGAGACCTCTGTGTGAGTGTGTGTGTGTGTGTGTGTGTGTGTGTGTGTGTGTGTGTGTGTTTGAAACTGTGTGATGTGCTTTACTTGTGCAAACACTGGCAACACACGCTCACACACACTACACTTTGGCAGGGGCCAGCGCCAATCTTCTTGGCAAAGACCTGGTCAATCTGGCCAACAGAAGGGGAAAGAGGGAGGAAAAATGCAGAGAAAAAGACAGAAAGAAGGTACTGGAAAATGTTTCTGACATTTCATTCCTTTCATTTGTAAACCATGTGTGTGCTCATGTCTCTCTATACCGCGATACCACTGTTGTGAGGACATTTTGAACAGTCATGGAGTACACTGTCTACCATGTGTGTTTGCAACGTGACATTGGGATCAGGAGGTAAAGCAGTGTCCACCAGTTGTAGGCTTCTCCTGTCATGTGTTAAAGAGTGCTTTGGCCAGTTGATAAATAAGGGTCAGGCACCTTGTATGGCAGATTTGCCATCAGTGTGAGTGTGTGATTATGTGCATGAGTGGGTGAATGAGAAGCAGTGTAAAAGTCTGACCACATACTTCTGAATATAAAAAAATCAAGTTGAAATAAGTAAACAAAAGTGCAGAGGTTAAAGTGAGATAAACATGTTTTACTCACCTATAGAAGTTGTGGCTGGAACTGGATCTTTGGAAACTGCAAATCCAACACAACCGAGTCACAAAGAGTTATGACTGTGACTAATAAATAATTACAGTTAAAATGGTGGCTGTACAGACACTGCTAAAACTGCCAGGTAAGTTGAAAATATTGAAGTTATAGTTATATAAATATAGACATTAGAGAACATCAGAGCAGGTTTGGTGAAGCTTTCCTGCTGGGCAGACACTAAAAGGACCACTAATGTGTTCTGCAAGTGATAACCTGAAAACTAAGTGTGAACTATTACTCTAGTCTCCCCTTTTCTTTCAGCGATGGCTTTACACTGTGAAAAAGAAAGTATGTGAAAAATCACCTGATGAACGTAAACAGGCAACGTTTGTGTGTGTGTGTGTGTGTGTGTGTGTGTGTGTGTGTGTGTGTGTACCTGAGTAGTAGGAATTGAGCAGCGATTTGCTCTGCAGTGTCTTACTTCCCTGCAAAGAAAAGGAGCAGGGAGAAGGAGAAGCTGGGGTGGAGACAGAAAAGAGGACAGATGAAAAGATGGTGAATAAAATGAGGAGGAAATAAAGAAAAATCAAAAGAATGTGGAAAATAAAGAGAAAGAGGAGATGAAGTGAGGGAAAAAAAAAAAGAAGATGCAGGACCAGATAAAATAAAATAAAAATTAAAATAACAGGAGAAAATGACGATGAAAAGAGGAGATGTGAGACGTGAAAACGTGAGAAAGAAGCAGACAGAAACAAATTAGGTTAAAAAAAGAAGCGGGTCGGTGACCTCATTTTAAAACAACGATCAATTGTCACATAATACAATTTACAATGAAAACATACACAAAGGCAGATCAATACTCTATATTCAACAGCATGTGGAACAATTCAGCAACACTAATGGCTTCATCAATGCTACCAATATTGAATTTTCAACTGTAAAAGTAGTTCCCCCTCAGTGAGGCTACAATCAAATCTGACATACTCTCCATGTCGGTCAATATACGTGACTTTTTGTGGCTTATGTGTAGCGTGACACTTAAACTGAAATGAAGTGATGCAGAGAAATGTTGCCATGCAAAGGGAGCTTATGTGCACATTCCAGTTGGATACGAGCGGCAGAGATACATTCACAAGCATTCAACAAATTCAACACTGTAAACTGTGGATAAATAAGTGTGTTAGAACAAACCCGAGATGGTTCAGAGTACACTGTAATTACTGCACGGCGTATTAAAACAGATTGCAATTTATGCTTCGCGTTCTTGACAAACTTGTTGTGGACGTGGGGCTGTCCTCTCAGAATAAGACAACAGATGGGTGACAAATGAACACAAACAAACAATGAGGCTCTTATTATGGTTCTAGGCCAACACAAGCCTCCAGAGCAGCTTCAGTGCTCTTTGGCACCGAGTCGAATGAGTCATTTGGAAATTTAGAGGAATGAACATCGTTCATTCAAAAGACATTCCCAATATATGGTCTCTGGAATGAACAGTGTCTCTGGAATGAACAGTGTTCATTCCAGAGACAGTCCCAATATCTGGTCTTTTGACAAAGATGTGAGAGCTCTGTCTAAAAAGCGTGTCAGTGTCTTGTGACCTCACTCTTGCACCACACTTATAGACACTACATATCACTATGAGCCCAAAATACAACTCTTGCATTCATGGATGCTCCATGTATTCATTCCTGTCACCCATCCTAGTGCAGGTATGTCACTTTTTTAGTCTGCTAAAACAAAATTACAGTTTTGCTCATTTATACAGTTGTGTCTTAAAGCTGCACGAATAAATAACTCTGGAATAAGTTTTGTTTTGTTTTTATCTTGATTTTGTTGTTGTTGTGTTTTTAAGTTTTAGTTAACTAAACATCCCTGCTGCGCTCAAACACATCACAGTGAATGGTGAATAGATTTGCCATTGGGGTTTGCTGTCTTAAACAGAAACTGATGTCAACTACATCCCTACAGATGTACTCTCTCTCACATGGACTGCTAGGAGTCTATAAATAAATTATATGTAGGATAGACATGGACACACACACACACACACACACACACACACACACACACTTAAAACAGGAAAGCTGGAACACTGACTGTGACATATTATATGCTAGCTAAGCTTATTCAATAAACCACACTAGATTTCACAGTAGGTCCCATAGAGAGTTGCAGTATATGTGAGTGTGTGCTCACATTGAAGTTTATTTATACTGCATGCTTTCAGCAGCCAATTACCTGTGCGTGTTATTTGTTGTTTATGTGTGTCCTTGCATCAGTTTTGTGGATTTCAGAGTCCTGATAGCCCAAACTGGTGATCATTAGTGGAAACTCTCCCGCTTAGGAAATCGCTCCTCCAGTTACCTTCAAATTCACTGAAATGTTACAACTCCCATCCTTTTTCTCTCTTGCTTTGTTTCTTCCTTCACTTCCATTCACTCTTCTCTTCTTGTCTCATCTGCTCAGCTCCTTTCTCCCCCGTGGCTCTTTTCTTTACTCTTCTTTGACTATATGTTGTGTTTTCACAGTTTATTTTAGGTGTACGTTAGATATTCAGTCCTTTTGACAGAGTACTTGTACTGCAAACTTTGTTTTTATTTTGCTCTGTATTATACCAGTAATTGCCCAAGAGTTTTCTGGCCATCCAGACTGCTGCTTAACATCAAAACCTGAGTGTAAACACAACCAGCAACTAACACAGAGTCTGTAAACCAATTAGGATGATAGGAGATGCTTTTAGGCATATTCTGGCAAGGTGTAGAAAAGCTGTAAATGCATTAGGAGCTCCAGTCCTACACTACTCACAAGTGTAATGACATGTGTCAAAGTATTTAACTTAATACAATGAAGTAAACTTGCTCACCACTACCTAAAGCTGAATATTGCTTGCTTCCTGTTTCCTAAAATTTAAAAAATGAATAACAGTACAGATTTATACAGATTTATATTATTTTCTGGTACAGTTGCCCAATTTTAGTACCATGGATGACATGTAAATATATACATTTTCTCCTCTCTCCATTATCTTCTCTTTCATCCCCCTCTCATATCACCTCTCCCTTTTTTCACCTCGCCTAATACCCCCAGACACAGCATATTTTCTTCTCTTCTGTGATAAAATCCCTCTCATCTAATACATTGTATGCTAATGTAGCGCTGCTCAACTTTAATACAGTGAGGAGTGTACCTGCGTACGAAAGGAAATATGCTTTGACAGCAATGTCGTGTGAAGACAGTTGGTGACTGGGTGAAAATGCAATAACACTAAGGTTATTTTCCCTGCAAGGGTCCATCCCCAAATATTATTTGTCCCCTCTCATGTGTCAGCATTTTTCTCCATCTAGGGCTGAGCTGGGATTGGTGGCCACGTCTACATACTGTGCAGTTGCACTGAAAATATTCAACTACTTGCTTTGGTAATATTTACAAGCTTCAGCTGTTTGCAATAAACAAATCAACAGCTCAATACAACTAGTGTTACAGGTGGTTCCTCCAAATTCAACAAAATGCAACTCCAATGACTATTAGAGTCCCATAATGATTTAACATCCTGAACAGAATCCCTCATGTTTGATTACATCTCAGAAATATGGCTCAAAATCATATAAATAAGCCTTAAAGCTTTTATGATTCTGTTCTGTGGAATTTTGATAACTTTCCGGGCCTATACGTCAGTGTTGCATCTGGAAGAATAAGAATTAAGCATATGCTGAAAAGAACACTTTGTCTATATTGAAGCATGGTGGTGGCTCTGTAATGCTGTGCGCCTGCTTTTCTTCGTCTGGCAAAGGAAGCTTGTAAAACAAGACGAGGGTTAAATAATTTTGAGTTCAACTGTACGTATATAGTCACCGATCCCAACTCAGTCCTAATAAGACTGAGAGAGGACAAATAATATTTGTGCAAATGGACCTTCACAGGGCAAATTTGTCTGTTACTGCATTCTCACCCAGTCACCAGCTGTTTTCACAGGACATTGCCATCAAAGCAAAAATTTTTCCAATACATCTAATTTGCCCCAAAATGTAGACGATCAGATGAATTACTGTATAATTTATCCATCATGCCAAAAATGTGTTTATTTAATAAGTCCTCCAAACACTGAACCTTTATTTCTCAGATCTAGCTAAAGGAAACATATCCAAAACTTCAGGTAAGTTTATCAAACTTTGGAGATGAAGAATAGAGTAAGTTAGTTCTCTATGTGTTGCAAATGCTTGGGACAAATAGTTATTTTGTATTTCAAGGTATAGAAAAATTTTAAATATAACAGCTTTACTATACATTTGAGAAGACATAAAAGGGTTTCCAATGCAAAAACATTATTTCATATCGACATTGTGGCTTGGGCAGTTAGAGGAAGAGTGCAGGCAATTATGGCCAGCATTTGCTTGCTACTTAGTCCCTCTGCAGCACCCCTGGCTTTCAGCGGCCAAGCACTCACAAAAGGCCAGGCTGACATTTTCAGGAGAAAAATGCCCTTCTGAGAGGCCCTGTCTAATTACCCCAGACACACACACACACACACACACACACACACACACACAAAGAGACGGGTGTATGCACTGACCTACAGTAACCACGCAAAAGCAGAAAAGTGACTTTCAAGATTACAGTTGAAGATGCACATATGAAATATGCATACATGCACAGAACGGAAAAACATTTAGGAAAGTGAAAATGATTACAGCAGCGCTAAGTAAGATTGAGGCTGGTGAAGCAGCACAACACACTGCTGATAATGATAAAATGGGAACATATGGGGAGTTTTATTATAAAAACCATGTCCACTATTTAAATAAACGAATCTGACAAAATGATTAATAACACAGTGGAATAGTAGAGTAAATGCATAATTTCTAGTAGAGACAAGGGCAAAGGGAACTTTACAATGTGAAGGAAAAGTTAACTTACACTAAAATATAACAAGCTCTTTTCAGCTACTCCGTTTTTAAATTATTCTACTGCTACAGCACAACACTTTTAACAGACCTTTGCTGTATTTTCATCTGACAGCTGTGATTGGTTGATTTGGGATGCACATTCAAGCTAGCACCACATACAGCTTTGACTTACTGAATCCATTGAGGTCCTGGTTGGAGGTGGAGAAGGGGTCATCTTTGTGCAGGGTGCTGACTTTTGTAGTGCTCTTATCTGCTGTCGTGACAGGGCCCATCTCCCTCTGCTGAGTGGAGCTGCTGGCGGTCTCCTTCTGCTTCTTTGCCAACTTCCTATAGTGGTAATAACACAGATACATATACACATGTATAAGTGCAAACACACACACACACACACACACACACACACACACACAGTTATATTTTCACATACAGACATACAGGTAGGTGCAGTATGTGTGTGAATCCACATGCAGTGCCCAAACACAATGAAAACATGAATGAAAACACAGGAATAGTACATCACAAAAGCAAAGATACTTTAGGTGAATTAGTTATGGTGAGAAAAACAATGTTGAGTTCATTTCATGTTCACATTCACAAAGGGTTGCAAAACTTTTACTTCACCATTCTTAAAAAATGGTTATTAATTAATTTGCCCTGACCAATTTAAAACACTTTATCAGTGGTGTGTCTCTTGCAAAAATACGGCGACAGTTTTAGAAAATGGCCAGCAATGTTCGTAGTTGTCTATGTTGGAGGACTTATTGGTAAAATACAGTTGTGTAATTGTTGAGTGTTGTTGTGTCCTCCCATTTAAAGTTCCTATCTGTTGGCCATTTTGCATCGAGCTATTTTGAGTATTACTTGAATATCAGATGGCAGATATAGCAGCAAATTATTATGATCTGACATTGATGTTAGATTCACCAGAGCTTGCAGGAGTGCCATTATAAAGTAAAGTGTCTTGTATTCCATGTATCTTATAAAAGCCACTTCCAGAAGTCAAAAATGACTACAACCTGAACATGCAGAAAGTAATAGTTAGTGTGCCTCTTTAAATGTTAATAATTCTTCCCGTTCCCGTTTTGCTGTCTGTCCAAAAAAGTGGACTAATAAAGCATCTGTTGCAGGTTGTGAATAAAACAGTGGTTTGGTTTGTTAGAGGGATAAGTCATTAATCACAGTTTTTCAGATTAATGTAAATGACCACTGGTATTTACACTTTGTTAGGCTTTAAAGGGGAAGATCCTGGTGATAAACTAGGAGATATAGGACTTTATAGATTGAAAAGGATTGTGCAAATGCACCATTAGTTGTAGCTGTCTGAGGCTGGATCATTTACGTGAGTGGAGGACCAGTTTCAACCTGACCTGTGTGATGTCTAACAACATTAGTGCCACAAGGTAATTTACCAGCTCACTGAGCATTGGACTTAAATGTATTTTTCATATTAAGAACACTGAATAATATTGTTTAAAACTTAAATGGAAGTGTTCAAACAACACATTCTTTTTTAGTATGAATGGTGAAATACAAATAGATAAGATGGTAGTTTGTGTCACCATCTTTAAAGCAAACACACTTTAAACCACCAATAATTAAACTGGTTTTACTGAATGATCTAATAAATCTAATTAACATTACTTTCAAACCTTTGCCTATAAAAAGAAGTAAACATATTAATAATGCTGTTTTTTCTTTGAATGTGGAAGGGCTTAAAAATAACCAAAAGGGAAAATAGCTAAGAGCTCTGTGGCCTATTGGTTTGACAGCAAATTGCTCATGTTCACAAAATCTCTCTGGTCAAGTGAATTACGTGGATTTTTCTTTTTTATTCTTTGATCCTTTTATATGTGACCTGCATTTTCCACTGATGATAAAATAACTATATCTAGATCTACTTATAAACCAGCAAAGTGCAAAGTGTGATGTAATCTTGAAGAACATTGTGCCCTAAAAGTGTTCATCTGGGGGTTACAGTGAAATTTAAGTAAAATGAAAAGTGAGTTTTGCTTTCAAAATAGCTCTAATTGATCTGTGTGCAGTAGAGCACTGAATATTACATTCCTGTACAACTAATTTGCAATGTTGTTGAAGCAATCTTCATCATAATATTTTGTGAATGAATGAAACGTCACACTTGTTAACAGAAAGTCGCAAGCAGGTGTTTGGGTTGGATGGTGGCTTATATAATGTGTAGGACTGACATGCCACAGATGCCAGTTCGAGACCACAGTCCGTTGAGAGGTTACATGATGTTTGTGTTTAAATTATAATGTTGAACAGGTTACAGGTTATTTTGGCAGACAAATGTATGTTGCCTGTAAAGATTTAATTGATATATTAAGTATCGAGATATTAGCGACTTGTGATTTGGTCCTCCAACTTTAATGCCAATGTAGGCTGTTTGGTCTAAGTCTCTCTCATACAACACAAGTGGCCGATTGTAGTGAGAGCGCCCTCGTGTACGGAACAGGTGTTTGGTGAAACTGCGCTGCTTTAGAGGTCAGCACCCAAAATGGTGGCGCCATCTTGTACTTTGGCACCAAAATGGTGGCTGGTGTAACATTTATTTTTGTTCTAAACTGTCAAAAATGCCCAAAAACAAGTGTGCAAAGAAAGCTTTTTAGTTTGGATCATGACATTTTCAACCTGTCATGTATATCATGTCACTGGTAACAATAACATCGATAGAAGATTCCTTATGTTGTACTCTGGACTCCTGCATGAAAATCAAGTTGTTCTACCCATCCACTCCAATTGCCTCCTGTTGAAATTTAAGGGGAATAAATAGTTGGTGGATATGCCCACTGCAGCCGCTAGATGCCATCAAAATGTATGCGTTGACCGTTTTTTGCGCCAGTGTCCTAAAATGTCATATTTCACAAGATGACAGTCTTGTCAACATATTTATAATTGCAGTTTTGTTGTATAGAAAGGTAATTGCTAGGAGACTGGGTTGTGCAAAAGCAATTCACAGTAAAGTACAGCATGGTTATATTTTCTAGCTCATATCAGCAGCGCTCAAAGCAATTGAGCTTTGCAGGCAAAACTGTGACCCATGCACATTTTCCTGAATTTCAAATAAGGGTCAGTGGTGACCAAAGCATTGACTTGCAGCTTGCAATCCGTTGCAGCCACACAGGGTCAGAGTTTGTGAGTATGACGATATAAACTAGTTTCACATTAACAAAATACATGGGAGATATGCCTGTCATTATTCATTAATAAAGGTTGAAAATAAAAAAAAGGTTGAAAAATCCTTTTAAATAAGTATCAATCACACATTATTTTTAACAATAAATACATCTGCAGTTGAATCATGATTAAAACTGCCTCATGTTTCCTTTTCTGAAGTCAAAAGAAAAACCTCCTCCAGAATCCACCGACACATTCCTAACTTACTTAAAGTGTCTGACATCTAGTCACGAATGGCATATAGTGGGCTGTTTATGTGTGTGCATAAGCACTGGCTATGCTGCAGACATGCGTATATGTCTGCTTGTTTCTGTGATCTTTTTGGAGGTGGTGCTTCATGTACTGGACGATCAGTGTTTTCTGATGTGAATGTATACGTGTCTGTTGAATTTGGCTGCTGGTAGAAACTGGCCACTGAGTGGGTGTGTTTCTCAGTCACCTATCACGAAGCCGCCTCATACGCCTGTTTACACGTGTCTCTGAAAAAGTGCACCATGCTGCAGAATCACTGCAAGAGGTGGATTAGAAGAGTAGCAACATTTTTTTTTTCTACAGAGTATTTAGCACATCCCCCCTACAATGACTAATCAAGCTTCTCTCAACAAGACTAAAAGCTTTCATGAACTACTCAAGGGTTGAGTCACTACTGCCTTATGTCAGTAATAGAGAAAAGAAAATTACTGTGTACTTGAATATATGAAATTTAAGACATCCAATTGGTTAAGCATAATAAATATTTTGTAAACTCTTCATAATATGACTCAAGACTCTTAAACCCAGTCTCCAAAAAAATTAAGCTCCTGTACAACCAAACAGCAACAACAAATATGTTTCTGTGGGGAATGTAACTGCAAACAGAATTTTTCAAGAGGCAGAATTGTTTCCGTATAAACAAGTTCCAACTTTAAACTAATCGACACAAAGATTTTCAATTAAACCTATTTTAAACAATGAATACCAAAAAGACCATTACACACCCAAAACTTACTGATCTGATCTCACCTCTATCCACAACCTCTGAATCCTTGCTTAGTGTTTAACTTAACATCGGCAGTGATTGTATTGTCTAGAAATATTGCACTGTAAAAACGGTCCAATATTTCTATGGAAATGGGACTGGTGCTCATCTTTGAATCATCAGCTTATGTGTGTCTGTGTGTGCCTTTATACATATGTATTTCATCTACATTACTTGTAAATGTGTATGTACCATTGCCTTTGTAGAGCCTTTTAAGAGTCAGAAAGCAATAAGCAAGAGGTCATATGCGGAGGCAGCATCTCTTTTCATCCCTGTCCTTCCACTGGCTTGCAGAATACAGACAATAATATGTGTGTTAAACTGAGAGAGATATGAAAAGCATAAAATTAAAGCTGTATCATAGTATATCAGTGTGTCTGCGCATGTGAGTGGGTTTGAGATCTGATGATGAGCTGTATTTACCCTTAAGTACTTAGGCAATTCAGCCAAGAGACAGAGAAATGAAAAACTACTGAGATTATAGTAGCAGAGATGGAGCAAAGGATGAAAAGTGAACAAGAGAAAGTAGAACACAAATCACAAATGAGGATAAACAAGGACATGAGAAGGACCTCAACCTGGAAAACAATAGGGAGAGAAAGATGAAGGTGTTGCAGGAAGAGAAAGTGCAAGACGGAAAAGCGAGAAAGGCCCGGCAAAGTTTCTCCCATAATCATTTCCCTCCATCAACCTTGCTCTACTCCACACCAATTTACAGGCGACGGGGCCTCAAAACCTCCTGTGTGATTGGAGCTTAGAGTGGCCTATTCCTGGCTATCTGACTGCACTTTGACAGAAAGTGGGCAGGAGGCGAGGAGGAGAAGGTGAGCACAGAAAGCAAAGGCAAATTGAAGAGATGGAGAATGAAGAACAAGGAGATTGAAGAGTCGAGGGTAGGAACCGGGAAGAAGATGAAGAAGGTGACAGAAGAAGAATCAGTGCAGAGGATCAGGAATAAAGTAGGAGTAGAAAAGGCAACAGACAGAAACTTAGGACTTGTGGGGAAGAAAGGCCCTCTTATTCTCCTCCCCCTCCCTCTCTACACCTCTACCTTTCACACATTCATTTTGTTAATGGACTCGTTTAAATGACAAATTCATTGCATATTGTAAGTGGCAACGAGCACGACATAATCTGTCTTTAATGAACATCGCAGCAGCAGTTCATTAAGCACTAAGGTTACCCCAGCAGGTGCCGATCACCTCGAGAATCATGGACTACTTTGTGCCGCTGGCGATGTTAATTGAAGGCCGTTTGATGGGTCTTTAATAAGTGAGTGTGGAGAATATATTGTTTTTTATTTTTGTCTTTTCTTTGACAGGAGCTTCTTCTGATGAGTCTGAGAGAATACCTTATTAGTTAGAGATATAAAGTGGGAAGTACACCGATCTGGCATGACTTTATGACCACATTCACAATATAATGCAATCCAATACCCAACAGCTACAATGCTGCATCCTTCCATCACAGGGCAACACTAAGTGTTTCTTAAAAAACAGAAAGTTGACAAGTGGGGGGCCCCAGTGCACAACTGAGCAAGAAGACAATTAATTTCTAGTTTGTCTAGTTTGAGAAACAGATGCCACACAAGTCCTAAACTGCCAGCTTCATACAGCACAAGATCAGTCTCCATATTATCAGTGAAGAGGTGACTCTGGGATGCTGTCCATCTAGGCAGAGCTGCAAAAAAAAAAACTCCAAATCCCAGACTGACCAATTAAAAGGTTTAAGATGGGCAAAAGAACACAGGTTGGAAAAAATGTTATCAACAGAAAAATCTAACCACAGATGCTGGAGGAGTGCTTGATATAATCCGTCAATCAGGGAAATGGCAAAATGATGACTGAGGCTTCTTACAAGGTAAAAGCATCATGAAGAAGGAAGGCCATCGCTATATTTTGCATAGCCATGCCATACCCCGTGGACAGTGCTTATTTGTCCTACAACAGGACAGCGACCCCAAGCACAGTTACAAACAACTATTATGTGAAGAAGGAATCAGCTGGTCTGAACAGCTAATATTATTATTATTTGTTATTCAATTTGAATTAACAAAAAAAAGAGTTGTATGTGGCTACAAATATGTACCTCTGATAGAATTAATCTTACAACAGCCATTTATACGTATAGTTCTTTTTTGGGAAAGTGATGCACGCAGAGGGAGTTGCATTTATTTTAGTAGAATCCTGGTGAGTCAACAGGGGCAACCTTAGGGCATCCAATCAAACAAGGGAAATGACATTTGTTTCACTTGTCAAGGGATTGACAGAACTCTCGTATTATGGCAAGAACTGCCTCAGCCAGTCAGTTGGCAGCTAGATAGCTCAAATATCCTCGAGCCATCCCCAGCCGGCGCTGGAGTCAGACAGGCAGTCACTCACTTCAGGATGACAGCGGTAGCTCCAGAGGAGGCTGCAGGCGAAGCCCAAACAAACTTTCATCTGCGTATCACAGGATTTAGAGGTAGACCCAACAAGGGAAGGAGAGATTGGAGGATAGAGAGCGGTAAAGAGATAGGTAGAAGTGAGACAGAAACAGAGGGAGAGAGAGAAAGAGAAGACAAATACACAGACACTGCAGGACTGCAGAAATCTTGCATGACTTTAAATCCCTCTCTCATCTAACGGTAAACATCCTTAGGCTATAGCTCTGTCTGTATTTGTGCCTCTGCACACATGAGCATGTGCAGCTGATGTTTTGTATTGTGATTGCTGACTGCATCTGTGCTTTGTTTTGTATCTGTGATATATAGCTCGCATTATAATCTTCACAACTCAAAAAAAAACTGACCATAGCAGGACTATTGACTATTGATTACAACTTGAACTTGTGTTTTCTGGAGTCTTATTTATTTTTTTATTATTAAATGTATGAATTTATAGAATGTGTATATTAAGTTTTTTTTCGGTCTATGTTTCATATTGTTTTAGGTTTTTGGCAGTAGTTCATTGCATTGATATTAAATACTTTCGATGTATCATTTAAGTTAAGACCCAGAAGCCAAACTACGCTGGACTCCAGAGTCTGTAACTGATGTGTGATATTTGAAAAACAAACAAACAAACAAACAAATAAATAATAAACTAATGCATATAAGCATAGGCATTTGTCTGGGTCTGTTTGACATTCAAATGTTACACAGAACTAGCACTTGTTCCTGCTTGTTGCTGTGTATCTTAACCAAATGTCCAGAAGGTGCTTCACTTAAGGTAAATGCATTTGTATGCATAATTTGATAAGTTAGTGCTGCTAGTGTCTATACTCTTTCTGCATTCAAGGCACGTTAGTGAGAAAATCTGCATGGCTGTGTTCAAATTTCCACTGAAACAAGCCAAACAAGCAAAAGCACACTGCTGTTACTGTGATTTCACTGCATCAGTTTCTCATTTTAAAGAAGTAATTTCTGGTGGGGTCAAACAGCTTCAGGCTGGCTGTTTTAAGAAGAAGTATTGGCATGTGATGACTGTTCCGCTCAGTTACAACTCTGCTGCAGTTTTGGAGGAAATTTCCAGATGCTTTGAAGACAGCTGGAGAAGCAGGGATTTTCAGAAATTCTCTACAGGGATTTGTAAGTGAGCTTGGAGCAACAAAGTGTTTGCACAGGTATCATGGTGTCTATGCTTGTGTGTGTGTGCATTTGGGGGCATGCATGTTTGCACGTATCACAGAGCCACAGTATAATAGCTCCTCATTAGAACAGCTTAATAAGCAGGAAATATCCACTTTGTGGAGGACATAAAAGCGAATTATCCTCACCTCTTAAGGTGAGACAGACCATGCAGACAATGCAAATGAAGCCCAAAAAGAATTACCCCCTTCACCTATAGACTGATGTTGCAATTATATCACTAGTCCCTGTCCTGGGAACTTTAAGCCAGCTAATAAAGTATGAGCACTTACAGATGAAAAGGAGTGTTATGCAACATGGTTAGCTACATGTCTGATAAAGTACAGTTTCTTAGGTTTTAAAAACCTGCACGGGAAATTGGAGGAACACCAAGGAACACCTTTTTCAACCTGTCTCCTAAAAATTATGTTCCTATACCAATAAACTGCAATCCTGCTTATGTTTTCCTGAGAAACGTAAATGCAACTGGATTACAATTTCTGTCAATATAATAACTATATGATCACAATTAACATAAATGACATGGCGCAATTACGTTGAGGGTTGGGTTCAGGCAATCACAGCACTGGGTTAGGGTCAGGCAAAGATTGCGGGCTGGTTATTAGCGAAAAATGTAATGGATCACTTCACACACAATATCTGCATAAAAATGCAAACACAAACATGATCTATATCTAGCCCAACCAAAGTATTTCTCATGCCTAACCCTAACCTCACGCAGGTCTACGGTCTCAAACTCGGGTCTGCACATTGCCAGTGTTGCCAGTGTTGCCCTTCCACCCCAACCACCTCCTTGCGACTCAATTCTGGTTATATGTGCGACATTAATTCATTCACAAAATACGTTGCCTGACAACAAAATGATTACGTTCGCTAGAAAACGTAATCCGGTTGCGATTAGGTTTCTCAGGAAAACGTAATCGGCATAGCATTTTAGTTGTTCAGGAACATCATTTTTAGGAGTCAGTGTTGCCTTTTTTATTTACCCATGAAGACTGTTTAAAGGGGAGCTAAGGGAAATTGCTGTAAAAACAGCAATATATTTCCAAAACACAGTACTACTAAAATACTGTAAAACCTGATCATTTTTACAAAAATTATTGTTAAAAGCAAGCTACTGTAAAACTAGGGTACAATGCCGTATTTTTCATTATTGCAGAAATACAGTTTACATACACTCTATAAAAAGACATATAACCATTTTTTAACCTCACTGCCTGACATTAAATCAAACTAAACTTTTCCTGTTTTTGGCCAGATACATAGGTTTACCAAAATAATTTCTATTTGCTAAATGCCAAAATAATGAGAGGGAAAATGTTGTATTACTTTCCTCATAGTCAGAAGTTTACATAGATTTCCTTAGTATTTGGTAGAGTCGCCTTTAAACTGTATGACTTCTTAAGCTTCTCACAATAGTTTGCTGGAATTTTGGCCCAGTTCTGACAGAACTGTTGTAACAGAGTTAGGTTTGTAAGCTGCCTAGATCCCTTTTCAGTTCTGACCACATTTTTTATAGGATTGAAATCAGGGCTTTGTGATGGCCACTCCGAAACACTGACTTTGTTGTCCTTATGCCACTTTGTAACTAATTGGCCATATGCTTAGGGTCATTGTCCATTTGAAGACCCATTTGCACCCAAGCTTTAACTTCCTGGCTGATGTCTTGAGATGTTGCTTCAATATTTCTACATAATGTTCATTCCTCTTGTAAAGTGCACCAGTCTCTCCCACAGCAAAATACCCCCACAACATGATGCTGCCACGCCCATACTTATATACATCCATACATATTTAGGTTGGTGTTCTCAGGCTCACAAGCTTCCCCCTTTATCCTCCAAATGTAACAATAGTCATTATGGCCAAACAGATAAATTTTAGTTTCATCGGGCCACAGAACACGTCTCCAGAATTTTCCCTGGGTGCATTTGCAATTTTTATCTTCTATCTGTGTTTTTTATGTTGCTTTTGGAGTAATGGCATCTTTCTCACCGAGTTGCCTTTTAGCCCATATCAGTACAGAACTCATTTCACTGTGGATAATAACACTTTCTCACCAGCTTCAGCAGCATCTTCACAAGGTCTTTTGCTTTTGTTCTGGGGTTGATATGCACATTTCTCACCAAAGCACGTTCATCTGTGGGACATGGAACCTGTCTCCTTCCTGTATTGTACCCAAGGATGACCCAGACTTGTGGAGGTCCACAAGTCTTTTCCTGATATCTTGGATGATTTGTTTAGATTTTCTTATGATGTCACACAAGGAAGCAGTGTGTTTGAGGTGTGCGTTAAAATCCATCCACAGGTCTGCCTCCAATGAGCATCCACAGCCATGACATCATCAACTGGGCTTTCTCGAATTGTTTAAAGCACAGTAATCTTAGTGTATATAAACTTTTGACTTTGAAGAAAGTAATAAAAGTAATTTTGGTAATCCTAACTGACCTAAGACAGGAAAAGTTTAGTCTGATTTAATGCCAGACAGTGAGAAAAATATTATTATTTTATATTGGTTATGTGTCTTCTTATTTAGTGTATGTAAACTTCTGGTTTCAACTGTATAACCAATGGTCATCCTCCTTTTCTGAATCCAATAAACTGGTCAGTAACATCATACTGAGACATTTCAATTATGTTTGTGAATCTGGTTACCCTACTTGTTATAATATGTGCTTGCACATGGCAGTACATACGATAACTGTTCCAGATTTGTTTTCAGTATTTTCAGACTGCAGGCTTAGTTAAGAATTTGTTTTCATTTGGATACTTATTAAACAGGCTAATGTTACATCTACAAATCTGAAAACATCAACCTGTAACTGCCTATGTTTTGTTTCAGTCTTGCGTGTGAGTTACGAGCCATTTCAGTCAGTTAATCTGGACTTTATACTGTAGATGCAAAGCTGTTATTAGACTGTAGACATATTCAATTTTCCTATCATATAAAATAATGTTTTTATGTCTGGTTTTAGATATTTACACACTGTTTTTGTGGTGATGGCTGTTTATGATGTAGAAGATCTAGAGTGCCCATGTTCAAAATGTAAAAATTGTGTAACTATTCAGGAGCTACTTACTTACTACTATTGAAGTACTGCAATTAATTATTTTACAGTAATTAAGTGTTAAGTTAAACAAGGGTACGAAGATGTAAAAATACAGAAGAATGAAAAATTGAAAAATGAAAAATTCAGTACAATTTGCCAAATATGCTGTTTGTCTATATCAAGTCAAAGTTTCTCTTTTGCAGACAATCCTGTCGACTTTTAACAAACAGTGAAAAAAGTTAGCTGGTAAAACAAACAAGTGAAAATTAAACAACTATTTTTATCCAGCGTGGCAGGATGTCGTAAGGGTCATGAATGGGTTGAGATCATCATTATCACAGGGTCAAATATGAAACAAGTCAAACAGAATGCAAGAGAACAACACATTTTAACAAAAATCAAAATGTAGTCAGAAGAAACAAACTGTCTGAAAAAGGATTATTCCTGGTGTGAAATCTCTACTTACAGGTAATAAGAGTAGGAATAAGCATGTCTTCTGAAGCATGGTGAGGTGAGGCCGATGATGACAACAGAGCAAAACCCAGAAGAAGGACAAACACATTG
Source organism: Helostoma temminkii (assembly GCA_900302695.1). NCBI lineage: Eukaryota > Metazoa > Chordata > Actinopteri > Anabantiformes > Helostomatidae > Helostoma > Helostoma temminkii. Next base: position 222,944 of record OMLM01020888.1, on the reverse strand, counting down.
AATTAGTGCATGGTTTTGAATGAAAAAATATTTTTGACCCGTTGGCACTTTAAACTCTTCCCAGTGTTTAACCTGCCCACCTGACTGCTACATGCTGTATGTCTGCTATGAAAAAAAAAAGCAAAAAGGATCAACTTTGTCTCTTATGATTTGATTCATAAAGGATCAAATGCAGAGTGGTGTGCCTGACAGTTTGTCTGTCCACTCTGACCATGTGCTCATTTTCTTTCCCTCCGACGTGCCGAGTCATTATGTTTAGCTATTATTAGTCTATTTTATCTTTACTAAAAGATGCTGTGATGAAGTTTAGATGACATATTCCACTGCACATTAGTTGTGAAATGGTCAGTATTGTATCCAATAAATTAAGGAACTCTAATGCCTGTTAAATTATCACTTTACTCACTCAAAAATACTATACTTGTTTTTGAAGATCGACCCCTTCATCAACTATTAAACAAACCTCCTTGCTAATGCTTTAATATAGTATACTATATAAAAAAGGCTACACCTTAGCAATAAAACACTGAGATCTTTAATATACAGGTCTTTAATGGGTATAAAAGAGTCCCCATCACTAAATGACAATATCATTAACATTTAGATTAAAAATCACTTAGATTTACAGCTGCTCTTATGCTGCATGTTACTGTCTAACTTTTGGATGGATCCATAAATCCTTTAACTCGTCATAGCGTTTGCCAATGTGTTAGTTAAGAGCACAGGAGCCACTGAACACTTGGATTTCTCATGATCACATTGCAGATTGCTGAACGGGATACCCTCTCTTTTACATAATTTTTTCCTGCAAGTTGCAAGTCCAATAATACATAAATACCTAAGTTAGGTCTGCAAGAAAAATAAACAAATACAAAAAAAATAAAATTGTGCACAACTGCTGCCCCCATCACCAACAGGCTGGTGAATAAACAGATAAGAGATGAATGACAGAAAAGAGCAAAAGATGAGGACAGGATGGAAGTTTAGTTGAGAAACAAAGTGAAGCTGGAATAATGAATTTGTTTTTGGAAAATTCATGTTATTTTTATCATTATTAGTTATTTTCTCTGTCCTTTACTCCATAGTATAGCCATCTATGGCTGGTTGTGTAACTGTGTGTGGTTGTGGACTCCCTGGGGTATCTCAAATGGTGTGCTGGCAGCTTTCCCCCCTGGCATGCACTCTTCATCTGGTGAGAGGCCAGAGATTGGGATCTCACAATATCTAAGGGCACACAACACACAAAAACACACTCAAACTCACACTGCACTGGACTGAGTTTCAATACAAGGGGAAAGTCAAGCAGGACTAAGAAGGATCAATATTTCAGTTCCTTTTTACAGAAGAGCAGACCTCACACAAACTACTACTGCAGACTGCATCCGTCCATCTGTCCATCCGGAGAAAGAGACAAAACGCTGAAGCAATATTGACACAAGTGTATTTTTAAGACATTTACTCGTTCGTTTCAGTAACCTTTATGCATACTGCTTTGTGCACACACACAACTCACCATTCACATTTAAAAACCTACCTACCTACACACACACTGACATACCCATAACCATCTTTTAGGGCGCTGCTGACATTGTCCTTATGATATTAATAAAGTGTGGCGCTTTGACAACCCAGCTGTAAAGCCATGGCCGTTAAAACTGGTCATAAATATTAATACGGCAAAGAAAAAAAACACACACACACCAGGCTGTGCATGGCACTGTGTGTGTGTGCGTGTGTGTGTGAGAGAGAGAGAGAGATGTAGTGACGGAAGACAGACTGAAGAAGTGATAACATTAACAAGACCTTTCTGGAGATTTTGGAAAAACACAGCAACTTAGACATCAATGCATTATATAGACCTGATTTATTGATCCAATTTAAATTATATTGTATTATTAAATGGCTGAAATTTAGCTTGTGAGCCATTTGTCATGGGTCTGTGCTAGTGCATACAGGTGCATTCAAAAAAGAAATAAAACCAGTGAATTCGTATAACAGCTGGGTAGCGTCTACTTTAAACACACACCTGCTCAAAAACGTACTCTTCCACTCTGATATGATGGCTACTGGAGCTTCACTTGGCTTTGTATGAATGGTTTCTGCTGCAAACACACGCAGCCATTTTCACCACGATATGATGGCTACAGTTCATCATGGGTTGCTATGAATGCTATCAGCTCAAACACACACACACACACACACCAAACACTTCAATGTGGATGTGATGTATAGGTTATCATGCGCTTGTTGTTTTGGCCACCACTCCGCAATATCCACACACACATATTTCAACAACAATATGATGGCTGTAGTTTATCATACCTAGTGCATATATAAAGATGAAGGAATACTTTTTTTTCCCCTAAAGGCTGAGTTGGATTAAAAACACCTCACCTACTGCATAAACTCACACTTTCTCTCTCATACACATGCATTCCTACAGTCTATCTTCAACACACTGACATGCGCCCATGGACTGGCATGTATACACAGTAATATACATGAACATAAGGCCCCTTTCAGCGTGGCTTATTAGCACCTCATTACAGCCAATTCAGTTGACATGATGGATGAGTTAGAGCTGTGTTTCTCCTCCATATGCAAATAATACCAAAGTACCTTTTAGCAAGGCACAGCCAGGCCTGCCCAATGGGCAGCAGTATCTAAGATGGAACCTTTTAAAATGTGTAATTTTGTGAAAGTAAAAGTAGAGGATGGTAGGAGGGTGTAAATGAGGATTATAAATATAAAATAAAATAAAACCTTTGAGTGACGAGGTTTCTTCTAATCTAGTTAATTAACGCCATGCGACAAGACGGATGTCAACACACCATATGAACATGGACACATTGACACAGCAACACACACAGACAGTCTCAAAATGAATGTGATAGAAAATTAATTACTATGAATCTATAACTACATGTCAAAACAAATGAGTTCTCATCTATTAAATTCTTATTAAATCTCCATTGTCAGCTTGGTAACCACATAGTGCAGGTGATTTTCTGAATAATGACTGACCTGATTTAGCTGTGGTTCATGGTTTTGACAGGAAGCAAAAATCTGTTTCATATCTAAAAGGATAACAACTTTTTCATCTACTGCATTGATTGCTGAAATGTACACCCGAAGATTAAAAATATATCACATTGTATGTGAATGTATAAATGATAGAATTAGCTGTACTCCATGGTTCATTTGTCGATTTTTAGTTTTGAGTTGCTCGAATGGTCATTTCCAGTGTAATCAGAGAGTCAGGCTCTAAATAACTGTGTGGGCCTTTCGGCTCATCCCGTGGTCGGGTTTACCACAGCGGACCTTGGTCCGTACACCGATTTGGCACAGGTTTTACAGCGGATCCCTTCCTGGCACAACCCTCCCCAATTGCCGGGCTTACGACCAGCACTAAGGAGTGGAATGGCTTGTGCACCCTTAATGGCTGGGGATTTGTGGACATTGTTGGGGTTCAGAGTCTTGTCTAGGGACACTTCGGCCTACGACAGCAGCCTGGTCTGGAACTGCCAACCACTAACTTAAGGTAGTGACCCCACTACCCATTGCACCCGAAAGCTGCGCCACTACTTATAAGGCTGAAAATAACTAGTTCTTAGAAATATTTCTGTTCTATTTTCCAGTTTACAGTACATGTATGATCATACAGCATGTCAGAATTTGTGTGTGTGTGTGTGTGTGTGTGTGTGTGTGTGTGTGTGTGTGTGTGTGTAAATGGCTGGTCATCACCCACTGCAAATGTAGTGTAAGTGGA
>OMLM01020888.1:187588-219155 GCA_900302695.1 Helostoma temminkii | reverse complement strand
AAATGTAGTGTAAGTGGACCATCAAGTATTTATCTCAGCAAGCGTCTGACTCCATTATTCAACCACATGGCACGTTTGCAGAATGGGGGTCAAGTCCAGCTGTGTCTGTCTGTGTCTGTGTCTGTGTGTGTGTGTGTGTGTGTGTGTGTGGTAACACTCAAAATTGACTGAAGTACAAGCATGACATCTGTAAAATTTAAAGTTCTTACCATCCACAAAAAGTCAATTAAACTCACGAAAGTCAAACGCGGCTCTTGCCTCATTGTTATGGCCTTTTATACCACTCAACAATGACACCGACTGTCCTTAAACCCTTTGGCCTTCTAAGAACTTGCCGTGTATAATGCATCCAGCCTGAATCCATTCTGGGCTGACATCTGTGTCTAGTTGCCTCGGTTCTCTTGTCATGGACTGATCCATGAGGGTACAGTCTGCTGTCTGAGTGTGGAGGTTCATCATCTATTTTATGACTACAGGTTGAGTGAAAGGGAATAATGGTGGTTCGAGAACATAACTTTGGACAATGGCATGTGATTTCTTAACGAATCAGCCATCACTGTAATGCATTGTACTTCCAAACCCCTTTGTCCTCAAGCAAGAATACTGAGCGCAGAAATTAAGAATTCAGCTTATAGGACTTCTCTTTAGTGAGGAATTATGTCTCAAGTATTTCTCTCCACCTCATGTTTTACCCCATTATATGTAAATAATTGTACTTTATGTAGCAGATCACAAGAAAACTAAGCATCAGTCACTGTACTGTACTGTATGAAATAAAATAATTAATTAAAACTTTTGATAAAGCTAGACAAAAAAAAAAAAAAATCATCTGTTGAGCTTCCTATGATGTTTTTGACATTCACAATTAAACTTTTCACTTTTGGAGAAAAAAATGACTTTATATAATATTGACTGGTAGTGTAGGTAAGCCCATTCACAATGACCTCAACATCTTTACACACTACGCTCGTCCAGCACCAACATCAGCAATGATTCTTTTAGCTTTTTATCATTAAATATTTTTTTTTGCATAGAAAAAAACATTCATTTTATCAATTAGCATTTTAGTCAATGGACTGTTTGTTAACATATTGCCAATTGATCTCACTGTGCAAACTACCTTCAAATCTGGAACTCACATAAAGAACGACCCATGCCTAAGTAAGAATGACTCCAGACACACAGCTACCACGATGGGTAGATTGTCTTTGAGCCTGAAAAAGATGTGGGTGGAGATGCGTGTGAAGCGTCACATTTCATTCTGCGAGATTATTACCACATATCTCTCACTTAATCACCCACCTTTGTTTTATTTGCCAAAGCCAAACACATAACTACCACACAAAGTTGCACTACTTATTTCACATTTTTTAACATTGGGGCTGCATTGGTGGCTCATTTATTACTTCTGCAAATTCCTGTGTGACTGTTTGCTTTATGGTATGCTGTAATCAATTATTTCACTCTGCTCTCGTCATTGAATTCAGCAGAGTCTGGAACACTACTGTTACCTGAATGTCTATCTTTCCGTATTCAATGGAAAACTGATTGAATGTGTAGATGTATTTGCAACTACTATGTTTACTAATATTGCAAAAAAGGCAAATGCAAGCTTTGGTCAAACAATCCAACATCAAATACAGCAAATGAAAGGCACATTTTGATGCAGTGCAACTCCTCAGAGGATGACGAATGCATGAAATTTGTTTTGACCGTGCAACATTTAACACAAAAATAACAGATAAACAGATGCACAGATGGTGAGCAACAATGATATAAATGCACAGATGACTTGAAATAAATCCTGGAATATACCAGACAGCGTTTAACAGCAAGTGTTAACTTGTCTGGCGTTTAGCTAATAATGCCCTCACACATCACGTGAGGCCATTCACACTGAAATACTTAAATATTATTTATTCCCCAAGATGAATGTTTAACCATCAAGGGAAACACATTATATGCTAATGATGCCCACACATGGAAGATGCAAGACAAGTACATAATTGAGGACTTAAATAATGGCTGGCAATGGATTCTAAGGAACAGAAAACCTAAATTTCAACCACTTAGTGGCACATGTGTGGCTAAATGGCAGAGTGGAAATGTGCCACAGAGATTAAAACATTAGGTGTTTCATGTTTTGCACTCTTAAAGAAAAAGGATGTGTACTTCAACAAACATGTCTGAGTGTTGCTTAGGACAGCACATTCACTGGCTCTTTTCAGCAGTTCTGAAATTTGTAACCACAGCAATTACAGTGTCACATGTATGTGCACACAGTCAGCACTTCATTACCTTTTAAAGGTAAGACGGGACGTGCTGTCTCAAGCGAAAAATTAGTTTTACTCCACAATAAAGTGTTTAGTAGTTTTTCAAAGTAAAAGGTTGCACAAATTTGGAAAAAATTGCATTTTTATCTTGACTTGAAATACCACATCCATTTTCCAGGTGCAGCCTAGGTCATAAGATGCATTTGTCAAACTTCTGAAAGCCAGAAAAGGCTAGATGGAAATCAGTAAGGAGCGGAGTGGATGTGTTGATGTCTAGAAGTAAATATACAATACCCCACGCTCAGAGTTCTCCATGTGTGAATCTCTCTATCGGAGCAAGAGCAAGGCAGGTACAGGACGGGACAGGAAGGGGTGGAGCCAAAGACAGGAAACAGGAAGATAGAGAGAGACATAAAAGGGCATGAGACTCGAGTCAGAGAGGTTGTGGTGAGAAACCTGAGACATAAGTCATTTTTCTTACTTTCATATCCCTCATATGCTTCTGTTGACACTGAATATACCAAGGCTCTACCTACTCAGACTCTGAAAGGCTGCAGCTTCCCTTCCCATCATTACTGGTGTTTTCTGCAAATTGGTAAAAATTGCTTGTGTTTTGTTCACAGGCTCAATTCATGCTGACAAAAAAATAAGCCTTACTTTTCTTATTTTCTGGCACAGATCCAGTGTCATGGCAGTCTTATACTGACAATGAACTGAATGCTGAAGCATTTCTTCTCTATTTCTCTGTGTTTTCCATGGCTGTGACTTTCACAATCCCCTTTTGCTAATCCTTTAACTGTTGCACACAGCAGCGCACACACGTTTGTGTCTAAATCAGGTTGAGAAAATGAACATGAATGCTGTGATAGGCTAAAGAGAGGGAATTTTTTTTTCCTAGCGTCTAGGCAGCCACGAAAGGATCAGACCAGCTTCATATGAGTTAAAAAGCACTTTGTTTTCCTCACAGCTTCACTCACCACAGTGTGTCTGTGTTGTGCTTCAGTTGCTCTCAACAATAGTGCAGTTAAGTGATGTGTCAAGAGACAAAGATGTATTTGACAAGCTTCAAACATGGAAAATATAACGGTAAAAATCACAGAGTTTGTAGAATTTCTCTTGCAAGATTTAGTAGATGCAGAGTGCCATCAGCTGAATCAGTGAACAGTGGTTTAAAGAGAAAAAATCTATTTTGCTCTTATTTATTTGAAGCTTGATGGCTAATGATAGTGAAATCCTACTGTGTCAAACTGTCTCAAATGTATTTTATTTCTGTTTCAAAACAAAACCTGTGCATTCATTCTGCCAATGTTTACAGTAGAATCATGTCTGTCATATACTGAAACATGCCTATTCAGTCTGAGCTATTAACAATTATAAGCTTATCTGACTGCTTGTCATAAACATGGGTATAAAGTAATGATTAACGTTTTAGGTGACAGGATGTTTATGGGAAAATATCATATGATGTGTATTACAGTTGCTATTGGATGTTAAGAGCAAGCAGAGAAGGAGAATGATGGATAAGCTAGGATGGATCAGTCTGAGTGCACAAAACAATGGATGCACAATTTGGCATAATTCTGCATGTGTGTATACATGAGTTAAATAAGTTAGGCATTAATTGAATGCACATTTTACTTCTAGTACTGATTGATTTATATAAAAAATACATTTTAACAACACTGAAGTCATTAATCTGAATGTTGTAGTGCTTGATATATAATATATATCCTACTATGTATTCCATATGGTATAGAATATTTTTGTAGAAAACAAATGGAGGTTGTAGATTCTGTATTTTGGCAGAAAAAAATCTGTTGCCTGTGTGCACTTAATTTATGTTAGAAATTAATGTATCGCCTGATTATAATTTCTTTTGTCATTGCAAGTAAATGTTGTCTTCTGTACTTAACAGACAATGACTGCACAAAAAATAATAAGTATTTCAGAGTAATCATTCAGGAATGTTACATTTTAGCCTAAACCATTAGGAACTTTTAAAGAAATGCTGAAATATCGAGGACACAAGACGAGTCCAAGATGTGAGTAAAATATTTTGGTCGTGTTTAGCCGAGAGCAACGTGTCTGTGTCTGCAAGCATCTCTGTCCACAGACCCATCTGGAGTTCTGTCTTTCAGTTATGCCATGTGTGTAACAAACCATGGTTGTTGGCCTCGACTGCCTAAGGGGTCTCAGGCCATCAGTGCACACACACGCACGCACATACACTCACACATACAGATGGTGATATGGCACTGACTTTGATGACAATCATACTTTTCATCCAGTCCCACAAGTGAACAAAACAATCATTGCTTGGCAGAGAAATATACATGTCTACACAATGCAGATTAGATTCACACAGAGGAAAACACACAGTCTACATTCTCTCTCTCTCTCTCAAACTCACACACACACACACACACACGAGTCAGTCACATCCTGTACTTCATATTTGCCCCTGTGCTGGTTTGCATGCATATTTGTGCATAGCTGCTTTTACCCTAATGCACACTCTGATGTAAATGTGTCATCACTTAGTATCAGCTATGTTTAGTTTGTGATTTTTTAAACCAACTGGCTCCTACAGTGATGATTTAGGTTAATTACTGATGAACACATCTGCATCCACTTACATTCAGTTTTATATTTATTTTTAGATTCTTTATATATATTGTTTTCTCAATTGCCCTGTCTCCTAAAAATGAGTGAAATGAATGAATTGCAACTGAGATCTGAGATAGAGTCTTGAGTTCCGTGTGACATTTGCACTATGGTTAGGGGTTAGAGACAAATCATGTTTTGGGTTAATACAGACATTGTGTGTGAGGTGTGTGTAATATTTGTCTAGTAGGCCAGCAAACCTGTCCTTGCCTGTCCTTAACTAAGTGCTGTGAGTGTCAGGAGCCAACCATTTTAAACTCATAGTGTTGGAATCACAAAACTGGATGCTAAAGAAAACTAAACAGTTTTTGTTGTTGTAGATTTTAATAATCTGGCAGACAAAAATACTTTGCCAGTGTACATTTAATTGATATGTTAATTACCAGCATATCTATGACTTGTCATTGATGTTAATTAGGAACATATGGTCATTATGTTAACAGAAAACATAATCAGGTTGCAAATGCCTTCCCCACAGGGACATATTTCTAATTACAGTTAAGTTGTATTAAAATGTAAGTTTTTTTAGGAGACTGGGTTGCAGAGTTATGTTTTCACTTAGACATTTTTCAGATTTAGCTCAGGAACTACACAGTTGAGAAATATTTGATTAAAACGTGCAATAAGACGATGATGTTATCATTCCTCTTTCTCATCAGCTTAATCAGCATTGTATTTATTTATATTTTAATGATTCAATACATATTGATATTACATATTATTGTAAATAACTTAAATTAGAAGTTAAATTAAGTACTGTACCTAACATTAAGACATTTTGAATGCACTGGTGAGATTAAAATCAATAGTCCACCCACAAATGCATCTTTAAGGGAAGAATTGAGCATCTGCATTAATGGTCATGTCCAACAGTAAGAATTGCAGTTAATCCATCTGTGTTTCAAATTAATGTGTTTCGCTTACACATCCATGTTTGTGTATTTCTTAAAGCTTTTTATTGGTCAGTTTTTAAGTATTTTTTTAAATATCATTTTAAGTTAAGCAAGTTTTTTGATCAAGTTTGTATATCTAAAGGATGAAATCATAAAAGATTGCTGCAGAGGCAGAATTTTAAACAGCTCACATGAAAGGAAATAAGATTGGGAAACATATTTCCATCAGTTTGCACTCCACAGACGTCACCTTTTCTGAACTTAGTTGGAGTCTGCTTCCCAGGCATCACAAAAAAGTCAGCCTGTGTTTAGGGAAATTAATTATTCATCTACTCGTCTCTGAACCTTTTTAGAAAAAGTATCTTCGGGTGGTGGTTGTATGAGCCCTTGGGGGCCACCTGGCTGTGGAAACATCAAATACCCATTAAGATCTCAGCCTGTTGATTGAATACACTAAACATTATAAATTTTCACATCACTTTATCAGCTATATCCCTTAGCCGTCCTCAGAAAATAAAGTCCATTTGTAACATATGTAATGGTATCGTGAAAGATTAATTGGACAGTTGTGCATGCTCACCGCCCGACAAAAGCTGTCGTAGAATAATTTATTGCCTCTGAGAGCATGTAAAACACTTTCGATTTGAAAAAACAGTTTTGTGCCATTCAGACGGCTGTCTAAAGAGTGTGGAATGAAATATAAATAACCCCGGAACACCGTTTATGATGTGTTAAATGTTCCAGTGTCCAAGTCTATTTGTCTGCACTGAATTTATCAACAACTTTCTGGATGTGCATTCCTTGCTTAATATATTTGTTGGGCATATTTTCTTTTCTCCATCTTCTTTCTTACCTACCATCTTCATCTATTTTTTTACATCCTTACTTCCTGCTTCCACTTGTACAAAATCACATTGATTTTCTCTCTCTACGTCCTCGTCTATAAGCCATGATCATTTCCATTTCTGTTTGGCTTTTTTGTGAAACTTTCATATATACTCCATGATCTCTATGGCTCCTTTAACCCTGACCGAAGAGGACCGAACATCTGAGCAGCATCTCAACCACTTGTCTCTTTTCTTTCTCTCCCGCTGCATAGGACTTTCCCTATTTTTCTAAATATGCTGTAGTCGTGTTTGGCCTCTAATTGGCCCTATGTATATTATGCCCTGTTATTCCATCTGATTAACATTTCTACTTGACCTCCAGGTTGACCAGGGCTGCCTTGTTTTCATATTTATATATATATAAATATATATTTTTTTCACCTCTCATTCATTTTCTTTCCCTCTCCCCTCTTTTCCATTTGCCTTTGCCTTTTCTTGTGCTTCTTTCCTGTTTCACCCAGCTCCACTTTTCTCTAAAAGTCTCTACCTATCTTTCTCATTACATCTCACATTTTCCTCCTCTAGGTAGATTTTTATCCTCTTGGCGTTTGGTGTATTTTCTGTTAGCCTGGGTTAGCCCCTCATTAGCATTGCCAGCTGACCCTTTGCACTCTGTGACTCCCCAGGCTCTTTTACTCACTTGATATGTATGTGATGTTGTACTCAGACAAGCCAGTTTCTCTCTTAGTAAAACTATCTGTGTATATGTCCTTGTTGAGTATGGCTATGTTTTGTGCTTTTTTCATGAAAACAGGCATAGCAAGCATTTAGTTTAATACTGACATACAGCAGTGGTTACTATACATGGCATCTGTATGTGTGTACATCATGACATATAACTTCCCCACAACATATTGCTGTATGCACAAGTGCTTCAATGTGTTTACCTATGTGACTTTGCAGAGAAACTAAAAAAAATAACAAACAACAGGTTCCATTGAATTATGTTAGTTATAAGCAAATAGTTGAGGTTGGTCTAATTTAATATTTGCATAAAGTTAAATATTTTACGTTTACCTAATGTTGTTTACCTTTGTTGATTTAACTATTAAGAGTTAGAACAAATAAAAATATCTGCTTTCAACTGGTATAAGTTGGTATATTATCTGGAATCTGTGGTTTAGGTTTCATTTTTTAAAATGTATGTTAAAATATTTACCATTTTCTTCCTGTAGCTGGCTGTTTATGGTCATACTGCCTGAATGCACAAAGCTTCCTCTCTTTTAAACTACACTGAATACACTAAGCATGGATATGCTATAAGAACTGGATACACAATAGTGTCAACTAATAATAATTTCCCTCTGGCAATTTGTATATTATTGTACATGTTACTGTAAATTTTCCTCAACCTGCTGGTTCATATAATAAACTATTAAATAAAGTGAACCATATAACAATACCTTTTTATGCTCAGAAAAAGTGATCTAAAATTTTTTTGAAAAGACTACAATATAAATAGAATTTAAATAGTGGACGATGTTGAATGCCAGGATTATTTTTTAAATCAGAGGTCCAATTCCATACAATAGCCTTGGTGTGGGAGTGTATTTTATTTTTTTCTTTTTGTCTTTTGTTGATTATTTAAAATATTTAAGTTTTGTCAAAATTGCTGTATCAATGAGTTGGATCAATGAAGCATAACTGAAGTTTACCAGATGTGTTTAATGCCTAAAGCCTAACAGCCAAGTGACTGCTGTACTAGAAGGATCTGGAGGCTACTGTAAAACTTGTACACGTAAAATGACAATGAACATTTTATTCTTTAGGATGTACATCCTGACTGTGACACTTTAGCTTCCACCATAATTTCTGCTGTAAAATTAAAACAGAAAGGTCTTTTTCAGTGTTGAGACACTTTAAGAAAATCTAAAGACATAAAGAATTTTAATTGTAAACGTGTAGCAAAAGCCAGCAACATTTTCTTTGGAACCTTTACCTCAGAAAAACCTTTAATATCTGTGTATTCCCTCTGAAAACAGCAGTTTTGTGTCCACACCATTATTTATTCTGATGTTTGCTTGTAAAAAGACAAATCTCAGGATTTAAAGCCTTGAGCAATCAGACCAAGTAATCCTCATGTCTACTCTTTTAAAATGTATAAATGCTTTGGTTACTAACAACACAAAAGTTCCATAGTGTGGTTGACTGAACTAATTTGCATGTTCATTACTAAATAATTCTCACTTTGTTTTCTTCTAATTTTCTATCAGTAATCTACGCTATATGTGCATAAGCAACGCAAACTATTTAAAATTTAGGCAATGTGTGGTTTGTTTTCAGTGTGAGAAAATGACAAAACCATAAAGTGACACAAAAAAAGTCAAATAAATGTGCATCCTAGAAAAGCAAAATACACAGTATGCAGTATGCATATGGGACATAGAGGAATGGGAGGATGGATGGAGTGATATAGAGAATTAGAGAAAGTAAAAGAAAGAAAGGTGATAGTGGCAAGCCAGTTTGCATGTTAACAAAGACACTAGAAGATCTGTATGTCTCCTAGCAGAAAAATAAGTAATACATATGGCTATTAAAAAACCAAAATCTGGGCTCATTTTATTTATTTTGCCCTAAAGGACTAGAGAGGATTTACTACACCTTCAGATTTAATGCATAATACTGACCTTTTAAACTGTCCAGAGGAAGAACATTTTGTGGCTGTCACAATCATAGCAATCAGTGTGACTCCTGCAATTTTTGATAACTGGTAATCTCTAAAAATATTTTCTTTTTTTTTTTTTTTTGTGGACTGACACTGAAAGTTAATGAAAAATAAAAAACTCAGATTCAATTTCACTGTAATAAATAATAAATTTCACTGGAATCTCCTTTTGCCTCAAAACATGTTCCTTCTGTGTCTAAAACTATGCATCTAACCCTTCCTAACCATGTACATCTGTCTATACAGTACATACAGTATAATGTATAGAAGAATTTCTACCTGCATGTCATATACAAAGACACCTTAAACTGACAAAAGGTCTATCCATCAGTGTATCTCAGTAACAATCAATTTGTTGTGTGGTTTAAAGATGCTAACTGCAGTATATTATATTATTCATCAACACATGTAGTTGCACAAGTACTAACTGTCATAAGGATGATTGGTGGCCTCTATCTCATGCCAATTGTAATGCCATTGCTGGCATCTTTTCACTTATTTTTAACAGTTGCCAACAGTTGCCGGCTCTGTTCACTTACCCAGACACTATGAAATTGTGCCACACTGCAACTTAACACCATATACAAATTGGTCCCAGGGGTTCCCAGTACACTGTACAGTCTGAAAGAGGCTACCAACTGTATTGTCTATGGGTTAAGGGAATCGCAGTAAAGATACAAAATGGGTGTGCTGATGATTAATTGTTGTTAGATTGTAATATAGGCCCCTTTACAGCCAATGTCATGGTTACGTCACAACTTTAGCTGGAGGCAAAAACTGGAGGCAAACATGTTCACTTCACAGTAGGTTATCATTGTCTAAGCATGTTCAGGTTAGAAAATCCAGTCCCACTGGTTAATGTTAGTTTTTTAAATTACACTCCCAGTCCTAGAGAGAGAGCATGACTGTGCATATTCAAATAAAACTGTGCTTTTTTCAGACATTGTACATGCTCAGGGGGTTATTCTGCCTTCAGCTATGCCCCGCTCACCAAAAAACATTACAATGTTTACTAACTGTAAAGGGATCTATACAGTATATATACATATACAGTAGCATCTTTAAGTTGTTACTCTGTGATGATGTTGGGTCTATTACTTACCTGCGTTTGAAGGTGAGGACGACACCGAGGAGAATAATAATGAACATGAGGATCCCTGCGATCACACCAGCCATTTTTACTGTGCTGTCCACCTGCTTCTCTGGCTCCATGGCATCCGAGTCCTGAGTAGACGCACCTGCACACACGCACACACACACACACACGTGCACACACACGCACACACACACACACACACACACACACACACACAGGTAGTCACATTGGTAGGCAACCACATATAAATAGCAAGACACATTTAGTTACACGCAATGACCACAAAATGACCACACGTGTATGTAGAAACACACAAGAGTTAAGGAACTCATGCAAACATATACACCACATATATATACAGATTCTCAAACACAGAAAATGGTTTGATCACCATCCTTAATAAACACACATCCACTCACATAGCAACACAAAACAAGTTAGTCAATAACAAAAAACATACTGGACACACTTGATCCCAAGGTGAAGATGCTCTAAACACTTCATTCATATTCAAAGAGTGAGACAACTCAAACATCATGCAGGGGGATGGAAGGTGGAACATCATAAGCATTTGAAGCCAAGCCACAAGCAAAAATAAAGTCAGTGAAATATATATTCATGTTGGCAGAGGGATTTATAGTACTCATAGTCAATACTTAAGTAAACTTTATATGTATTTGCTCAGAAAAAAACTCCACTGCAAATAGAAGTAACCTTTATATATTTCTACTTCAGTGAAAGCACTGAGAGAACAGTGTATTTTAAACAATGTGGGACCAGATTAGCTTGACAATTGGTCAAAGATGAAAATGATGGTAAAAATGTGTGGAGCAAAAAACACCATATGTAGTGTAAGGGTTAATCCATAAATCAGCATTTTGTTAGTTTATAAAGTTTTTATAAGAATATAAATGTGAAACTAATTATGTAAAGTACACGTAGTGGAGTGAAAGTACAATATTAACCTCTGATTTGCAGTGGATTAAAAGTAACATGAAATGCAAATACGGAAATGTAGTAACTTCAAACCTGTACTTAAGTAAAAGTACTTGTTAGTTACCACCTCTGCACGATAAAAAAATCTTGTAGCCAAAAAATGCTTAGCACTTTGAGAAAAGTTTAGTGCATTCCACAAAGTTACTAAACAATATGAATTAAACATTGTTTTTTTTTTTTAAATATAAAGAAAAAACAGAAGAAGAGGGACCAAGGTAAAGACGAGTGCAAAACTATTTCAAAGCTACAAGGTTTTGCCACAACTCCTGACATTCCAGGTAAAAACAATAAAACCCACCCAAGGACAAACAATGCACAAATGTTAAACTCATACAGGAACATGCAGCACTGGCTTTGCATTATTCTTATACACAAGGATTAAACACCTGAACAGACAGAGAGGCTGGGAAAAATTTAAGGTGAACACAAGGTTGGTGTGAAGAGAGGATTTCACAGGCAGGAGATGCATATTCGTGCAGATACAAGCACTGCTATCACTGTATGGTTTAGTGTGGAGGCCAGGAGGTGAGTGTCATTAGACTGAATGAGAGAAGGTAGAGACAGAGAACAAGAAGAAAGGCAGAAACATGATGGAGCGCAGAGAGGAAAAGTACTGTGCTGCCGGTTTGCTGCTAATCTAAGTGAAATAACATCATTTTGTGTATATTTGGATATCTCTAGTTGAGATGATGACATCTCTTTGCTCATACTAGGTAGGTTGTTGTGTTGGTTAAGCTGCTGATCCAAACCACCTCCAGATGACATCATCAGTTAGTTTTCTGATTCGGTGTACTTCCGAATAAAAAACTATGGGGAGCAAGAGTAACAGTACACCAGACAGAGGTAGAATTGAAAAGCTGTAAACAAATCTATTGCAGGTAGCTTCTGTGTAAATACAGGCTGTTTTTTTGTTTTGCTTTTTTTGCTTTTTTTGATGAATACAGCATTCATGTTAACTTGTGTATAGTTAACAGGGCTGAAAACACCCTGTACACTGATATTTAGTGTCAGAGAACAATTCCACAAATGTTATCCCATTTAAGGAACAAAATGAAGCCTCTAACTTATGTCAGTGACTTTCGTGTTGTTCTGTGTGACTTAAAAACCAAGAAAACTAACGAATTCAAAGAATCTTGGAATTGGTATGAACTTTTTTCACAAGCTTACAGTGGTTACACAACAAATGTTACTGAAGACTGTACTGTATTTCTTTTAAGACCAGTTAATATCAAAGGTGAAACAATGACTTTTTCAAAAACCAACTCCATTTCAAGATACTGTACAATTCAGATCTCAAAGACACGCCACTGTATTGGACAGAAAAGCAGATCAACTAAATTATTAATAAAACAGCTACTGTCTGTGGGAGGATGCACAAAAGCAGTTAAAGTCACATAACCCAGAGCAAGAAACGGAGAGTGCAGAGATAAAGCCAAAGATAAACAGATGAAAGCATCATCATCATCAAAAAAAAAAAAAACATTAAGAAAACTGAACTCTTTTTAAAGGAAGTTAAACTAAGTGTAGGTGATAAAGTAACAACTGTGAAAGAAAGAGTGGCAGAAGTAGCAGGTAAGTAACATAAAAACTGGCATAACAGCGAAGACGAAGAAAAGACTGACACGAGGACCTTGGAATCCTGTACATGAATACTCTGCTTCTCTCAAAGACAAGCACCAAGCAGCCTCTTGTTATAACCTTCATACACAAAGACACTCAATTAATAGAGTAATACTGCTGTGTGGGAGTTCAGTTTAATCCCCTGTCTCTCTCATCTTCGCCCCCTTTGCAATAACAACACAAGTTGGCAGTAGAATCCACTGAGCTAACGGCTTAAGCAGCTAACCTTGGCATGCTCTGTAATAGCTACTGCAGTCCTCAATGGATGCGGTGTCAAGATGTTCCCTTAAAAATCCTGAATGCTGTCAGTGAGAACACTTTCACTGACTTTGTAACCCAATCATAGACAGTGGCCATGTCTGAAAGCTTTTCAAAAAAAACAAATAAAAGATTACAGCATAATTTCCTTTGGATATGTAAGAAAATACAACTGTCACTCTGCAATCTATGCTTTAATGCAGGGGAAATGCATGTGTTTTTCTTTGTTTGTTTCTGTTTTTTTAATTATGTGTTTAGAAGGAACTGCAATATTTCAAAATGTAAATATTAATTGAAGAGTATCAGAAAATTGATACAAGAGTCAGAGTCAAACCACACATTCAAATTAAAATCTCTAAAAACCTGATTAAAAACTGATCATTTCTCTCTTTCTCTCTCTTTTTAACAATCTGCGCTATGGACTCTATGTGTGTGTGTGTCAGTGTGATGTTCCCTCTCCTGCAGGAGAACAGTCAATCTCATGCTCACTTCAAGTGACCCAGTTCTTGGGAAAAAAATAAAAAGACCCGTCCAGGCAGAAGCCTAGTCATCTGCAAACATAGTCCAGGGATTGTTGATAACACAAACAGTGTTAAAAACATGGTTACTTTAAGGAATCAGAGGAAAAAACGCAGACCATCACAATAATATCTGCAATGGGAGCAGTCAGCTTGAGGCCAGGAATGTTTTTAGTGCCATTGTTAGCAGCTACTTTCAGATACAGTATTTCACTTGCGAGGACATGTATAACTGCTGAAAATCCCATCTCTGAACATTGGGGTAAAGCAGTAGCTTAACACAGTAGTGTGATTGAGTGCTCATCATTTCCAAGTGTTAAATAGAAAATAAAAGCTCTGGATAAAAAAACAAATCTTGGGAGGATTTACGGTGCGAGTGCACCGTCTCGTCTGTATAAAAGATACCAAACTAGTCTGGAAGGTTGATGCTAGCCCTTCTGTAAGCTGCTAAAAAAGTAACAAGGCTATGAGGCTGGAGAATTGGCAAAACCCAAGTGATAAGAGGAAGGCATGTTTTATGATAATCCTTTTTGGTAATGATGGTAATGCACATCAACTGTGTTTCTGTCAAAATCATGTCTTAAATGTAACTAGTCAGATTACAGTTCATCCACCAATGATGTGTTATACACCATGTAGTATGTCACTTTAAACCTGTGTAAAATGATCTTTAGGGTAATTTCTTAAGGTTTTTGTAAATAGCCAAATCTGTCTTGAAGAAGGGTCTCCTCTGTGCAGGCGTGTGTGTGACCCGCAGTCAAAGACAGACCAGAAACAAGATGCATGTAATGTTTATATTACAAATGACCAGACAGATCACAGACAGTAGTAGAGTAATTTAGTGCTGCTAAACAAGGTCCACACATGCAAACATGAATAATTTTGACTGGATATTTAAGTTTTAATGGCATAAAGCTACATGTTATATTTGCTTGGCAGCCATACATTATTTCAACCCTGTGTCCTTAAAATGACTTTCCTATACAACTAAACTGCAACCTTGATTACATTTTTGTAGCGGACATAATCATTATGTTGTCAGGTGACATATGTTTGGATATTTTAGCAGAAGAGAAAAATAAATGTTGTAGAATGGCTAATTTGGTGGACAAATATGTTGCCTGTGGACAGGTTCACAATAGACATAAATGACAATTAGAAACAGCTTCAGCGTACATGGGGCAAATTTACTGTGACACTATCTCTTAACGCAAAGGAGGATGGTGAGGCTGCATATTGGCACAGTAAACTTTGAATGTACATTATAAGAGGGGCTAGTGACAAGATATGTGAGGAATGTGGTGAGAGAAATATTTGCAGAATATGTGGAGTTATTTTCATATCTGCATGCAGCACTTGCCTTAGGTCAGCGCTACCTGATTCTCACAAACAGGAATTATTTTTAGAGCAATGGCATACAGTGGTATTTGCACATACTGTTATTATCTGAGGTGTACTGGCAAAAAGACAAAACTGATAGCAAGAAAATAGTCTGAAGCTGATATAATGTCAAAATGTTGTAGCTGCATTCAATAAATTTCTTCTTAGAAACATCTACAGTTATCTATTATCACTCTATAATGTATTTAGGATGCAGCAGTGGTTCAGTCGGTAGAGCGGTCACCCGTTGACCCAGGGGTCATCAGTTTGATGGCTGAAGACACTGATCCCCCACATTGTACACAATTCCCAGCCACTGAGGGTGCACAAGCCAGTGTACTCTGAGTGCCTATCCCATGCCTGGCAATGGGGAGGGTTGTGTCAGGAAGGGCATCTGGCTTAAAACTCTGTGCCAAATTGCTGTGCTCTGCTGTGGCGACCCTTTCTATGAGATGAGCCAAAAGGCCCACACAATCTATAATGTATTTAGGGTTTACAAATATTTAATGGAATAATTGTACAGAGCTTACATGACAGAAAAAAACAAATGTCAAAAATCAAAAATTATGTTCTATCAGTCTATAGCTTAGGGAGCTCTGTTCTTTGCAGTTGTGTGTTTAGAAGAGTTGAGGATCAAGGCTGGTGAGAGCAACAGACTGAACAGGTTGAACAGAATCTCTAGTAGGACTGGAACTGTCTCACCCACTTTACTGTGGCAAATGGGAAGCTCAGTCAGCTGCAGACTGATTCCACCAAAAAGCAAGACAGAAAGTTTCAGGCAGTCTTTTGTTTCCACTGCCATTAGACTGTACACCAAGATTTGTGCACCAGATCAACAATCATTGCTTTTTATTTTACTTGCATACATGTTCTATTTATGTTGCTGCAACAAGTGAATTTCCCCTGATGCCAACAAGATTCTACAACAAGATTCACCCTACCTATCATCATTATACCCTTAACCGGGTTGCAGATACAAGCAAACTTCAGTATTCAGTATTATCAATACTTTCAATACTTTACACTGGAAGTGCAGCCACTGGCTTCTCTGGTTGCTAAATATTTGCTGAACAGATTAATTTTACAACAGTCATGCGTGATATGCATAAGCTGTGAGCCTCCTGTTTATGTCCCATTAACATAATGCAGGAATGACACTTTCTGATAGCCTGTGGCCCTGCAATCAGCAGAGGTGTACAGGAGCGTGAATTTCAGCTTGTCTGTGTCTATCAAGCACATTACACTTATGTGTGCCTCGAGCGATCACACAAGAGCCACACATTTCCTTGTCTGTGCCCTGGTAATCACCCCACAGGTGTATTAAACCTCAATTTCTCCCCTGAGTGATCCACAATGTGTATCACCTGACACATTACAGCGTGACCCCATTTGTTCACACTTCACCGGCCCACGTGCTGATTGGGTTCAACAGTTCATGATGTAACAGTGGAGGACCCCATCTGACAGCGAGTTCAGCTCCATTTAACATTACAATTGGCTAGCTCGGGAGCCAATCGGGCGACCGGTGACAGGGTTCTGACCAAGGGAGATGAGAAGCGATCTAATGAGACTATCTCCGTTACAAGAGGGAATATTTCTAGATGTAATAAACTGGCACAGACTAAAATAGGATTGATTGACAACTGCTGCAAACACAATATGGAGTACATCATGGCCTCATTTAATATTGTATTGTCAGTGTCAGCTAACAGGTGGCCTGTAAGTATGTACAATTCATGGATCCATCTTACTGTCTCGTCACCAGTACTGCCAGGTGGTGTGGATATTATTTTCTTGGCACGTTTCAGCCTTAAAAATATAGTTAGAGCAGTTGAGCAGTTGATGGGCCCCATAGCAAAACCACTGTATATATTTGGCAGGGTTACTTAGTTACACAGAGTTGTTTGAGAATGAGAATTATTTTCATTCGTTTATGTAAATCTGACAAACACTAGTTGTTTTTTAGTTTACAGCTCCATTAAATACACACTGGGAAACACATAGTGCTTGCTAAGTGTCTGGAGTTGGCATATGCTGTCAGCTTCAACATACTAAATATACATCTGTCACTCTAACAAGTTTGAATCTGTTGACTGAAATGCACAATTACGGCCAAGTATTTATTTTTACTCCAGTGATCAAAACATCTCCAAAAATACTAAGATCATTAAACTTAATTTATCACAAGATGAAAAGGTCTTCATTGACGTTTGCCCTGATTGCGTTATTATGGGCAGTGTATCCATGGGTAACCAGAACAGTGTGGTTTTATACATTTCCTGTAAAATCTTCAACCTGAGATACATGAAATATCAGCCTGAGACGTATAACAGCTCTAACTGTCTCTGTAGACACTAAAATATCAACCCAGTCTCCTAAAATGTTTGTTTCTATACAACTAAACTGCAATCTGTCTTTGTGGGGAACATAACTCCCACCAGGTTACATTTTCTGTAAACATTATAAACAAATGGGGCGACCAAGGGTTGGTAGCTGGTAGGGCAGTCGTTTAAAAAAAAAACCAAGGTTGAGGGTTCGATACACCAGATTCATGGCCACATGTCTAAGTGTCCTTGGACAAGACACTGAGCATCCTGTCCACCAACGGAATTACTAAAATATCGATTGTAAATTTTAAATGTTCGCAATTAATGTAAATGAAAAGTTGCATATGTTAATGCTTAACATATCAATGAAATGTTAATAGGAAACTTTTATCTGATCTTCAACATAACTTTCAACATATTAACATGTTTTATGATTGGCCAGGGAAAGATTGTGGGCTGGGTTAACGGAGAAAAATCTAACCGTCACTTCACACACAAAGTCTAAATTCAAATTTAACTACAAACACAATCTGTCTTTAACCCTAAACAAAGTACTTTTATTGCCTAAACCCAACCTCTCACAGAGCTGTCGTCTTGAACTTGGGTTGGCAGTGTCTCAGTCCTGCACATTATACTCCCACCACCTACCCCAACCACTTCCTTGCAAATCGCTTTCGCTTAATAAATGTGAAGCTTTATTAATCCACAAAAACATCAGCACGTTGCTACAAAAATGTCATCACGATTGCAGTTTAGTTGTAAAGGAACACAATTTTGATTCACAATCGCTTCACAGTGATAGGCCGTCCTGTTGAATGTGAAGTTAAAAGAAAGTGTCTGAGTTAACAAAATAATAAAAATGCCTCCCAATTGCCTCATATATGCGGAAAAGCTGCCTTCAATATTACTGTAGAACAGAAGAATGATTAATGCATTACAGGAGACTTTCTCAATGTTTGCTATTATAACAGCGGCAACAGTGGGCTTGTGATTATAATGACTGCACCCAAAACACATTAATCCCCAAGAACTTCCTGCATTGCTGAATACACACAAGCTGGGCGACTATGAATGTGTGTAATATGTGTAATATTCTTTTCATTTAAACAAATCTCTGCTTTTTATTTCCTCTACTTGCGGAGCATGATAAAATTATCAGGAAGGAATTATGGGTAAAACCAGAGATATTAAAAATATAATCTCATCCAAACGGAGAGAAGATTGATTCTTCCAGCTACCAACGCACTGCAGCAGCCCTGAATGGCATATTAAGTACTGATTTTCTTTGTGGGTATGTACAGTACATGTCACAGGTACCAGGCATTGTTTAAGCGTGGGTGCAGCTTATGTGTGTTTTTCCTTTATTTTGTGTGTGTTTTTTGCACATATATAGATTTGATGTGTGTATGTGTGTGACATCCAAGCCTGTGTAGAAAATAAATGTATTAATATGTTCAGTTTATAATATATATTAGGATTATTATTGGGAATATGTACACATCTTCAAATTTTGTGTGCTGTCATTTCAGGTTATTTGTTGGTGTGTGTATTCATGCATGTGGATCTTAGATTAGGGTTGATGTGAAGCTTTAGCTTTTAGATATTGTTTGTCAGCAGCTGTGGGGTGCATCCTCTGTGGATTAGCGTTAGCATGGCTGAGTGTGATTAACAGGATTACTAATCTGGACGAGGCCACAGCAGCGATCCATGTGTGTCTATGCGTGTGCACAATTTGCTTTTTGGATCGTTTGTGTGCACATAACAACGTGCCTGTGTAAAAATGTGAGTTCCTGGGAGTCATTGTAAATGTGCTCCTGTCTAGATTTGTAAATGTCTGTGCATGTGGTCAAATGATGATGGATTAACATATCTTAAGTCTCCATAACAGTAAATAATAAAGCACCCCTCAACCACATGCACACACACACATACACACCAGTTTCCATTAATGTTGACAGTAATGTTAAGGTCAGCAGGACACGGTTTACTGAGTACTTTAAAGCTTTTAAGAACTAAACCGACCTAAATGCTGTATCATCTGGTCGCTGCAGAGGTTTTTTGGGTGTAGGTGGTGATTTGTGTGTATTGTGCATATAAAGTATGCAAGTATTATATTAGGGATATGCATCATCTCCCCTACTGAAATGCTGACCATCTGACAAAACTTTTAAATATGACACTTTTCCTGACTAGTAAGAAGCTTAAGTTGCCCCTTTTTTGTGAATTTTATATACGATGCTCTAATAAACTCCATCTTTTTCTGGGGATCGGGCTTGTGTAGGACATTTTTTTTTCAAATTGTTTATCTTTGTTCCACTTTGCCACCAGATCTGATTGGCACAGCATCACCAGACAAGGCATCCTGCATGTCCAACTTACAGAATAAACAGCTACAGTCTTGGTGAGTTTTAAAGTGAGTGATTACACCAGTTAAAACATTAACGCCATCTGGTTGACAGGTGATCGACAGGTGACAGAAGAACACAGCTGCAGACATGTCAGTGTGCTCATGCTGATGCTGGTCCACCCAACATTAAACTTCCTAGGTATCCTTACTATTGTGGCTGATTGTTGTATTTGTTTAACTAAAGCTAGCACAGGCTAAATTATGCAAGATAAGTGTGGGTCGGGTACCGAGGTTTGCGAAACTGCACTTGTGCGAAAAGTTAGAAAGACGCATAGACACAGATATGATTTGCATGTTCCAGTGAATACATTCAAATGCTTGGTTAAAAATAAAAACATCTTTCTATCTACTCAGATAGTCTGTCAAAAGCAAGAATATCTTCTTGTATCATTTGTATTCCTCGTGTTGTGCTGAAAGGAGTTTGACATAACTTTACATTTGTTCTTGTTACAATTTAGTTGTTAAATTAATCTTTGTCAATGAAAACTTTGTCGACAAAATTAACACTAGTGTAGAAAACACTGAAAATACAGCTTTTAGTAAACAGGTTATTCAATAGCAAGAGTGTTTATGTGTGTGTCTCTGTGTTTAATAGTTATGAGTGTTTGTGTGTGGGCATTATACTGTATGTATCATTCATCCTCCCTCCGGTCCAGATCTGCTGACAGCTACATGACGGCTTCTATATCCCAGTTGTATCCGTTTTTGAAAAACAATCCCAAAATGCAATGCAACATGTTGTGCGATGACCAAATCAATTATTGGGATACACAGTAGTTTGATTTGCTCTTGAAGGGATTTGCTTCTGACAAGGTAGAAAAGCTAGAAGCAAAAGTGAAGCGTGTGGTAGGATACAGCTGCTGTAAACCGATTTAGCTTTTGATTTTAAAGTAAAATGTCTATTTCATTAATCCACTATGTTTATGTTTTAAAATGCTGAATTACTTCTGGAGTGAACTGTTATTCTAGTGGTTTGTGAGCGTATTGTATGATCGTAATATCCCTGATCTGAATTTGGCTGCTAGCCTGTGTTCCATGTCACAAATGCTCTCCTTCCTGTTTATCTAAACTAACCAATAGAGCACAAAAAAATCCCCAAAACATATATATATATATATCAATAACATTGCTGCAATTTTATACTGATGGTTTTTTTTAGAATAATAATCATTGCATTATTGGTTAGGTTTATGTAGTTTTGGAGTAGCATAATACTGGAACATTTGAGTCCTGGAACATTGCAACAACAGTCAAGCAACAATAACAATCTTAACCATTTTATTGAAGAAATACATCTGCGCAGCATTTAATACTGCAGAACAATGTCTGTTTGGTTATATAGATGCTACTAAATACGTTTTGCAGAATATCTTGAATGGAAAAATAATGCTCATATTATTTTGTCCTTTAAACAACCATGCACTCATGCACAACAGACACAAGGCATTAGCCAAATAGGACATTGTTGTAATGTATCAAAAAGTTTATTTTAATCTTTAATCTCACAAAGAGTCATAGTGATTTCAAGTTCTGTTCTCAGATTTGAGTTGTTAAGTCATTTTTATTAAAGTGAATGAAAGATTCGAATGACTGACTGAAGGCCATTTGTAGTAATGCAAACAAAGTGATGGTTTGGTTGAGATTAGGCATAAAGGTGTCTAGGTTAAGTTTAGGTACTAAATAATCACGGTTAGGTGTAGTAAAAATATCACACATTTTAGCCTTAAAAATGAGAATAGTCAGAATGCACACTGCAGTCGCTAGACGTCATCAAAACGTAAGACTTATATGTTGTTTGTCACAGCAGTGACAAACATTCTAAAACATTGTATTTGGCAGGAGGACAGTCTCCTATCCATCTATCTATCTGCTTTTTTCCATCCCTTCACCAGTTTCTGTGTCTCTATACCCAGATACTGTTGACGAATTTATGACCTGGTCCCTAAGATTTACACAGGGACAATTGAACATTTTGTCGCTGGGCCGTAGAGCAGATGGAAAATTCATGACGCAGCTGGAAGGGCGAACTTAGCATAAGACAACAATTCGCCACAATGTCTTTCTGCCAGAGAGCGAGGCAGGTACACCTGTCTGCATACACAATGCTACTGTGAAAGGGGGAAAAAAACCAAAGATCTTTGAGCTTTAGAGTCTGTCTCCACTGCTGGATCTGTACTTCTCTTTTCTCTGACTTTCTTCAAGTCAGGTTCAGTCACTGTCTGTCTCTCTTGGCTTTTGATCCTCTTCTCCCTCGGGTTCTCTTTCTTCCTCTATAGAATATGCTCCGTTTCTCTTTTGCGCTCCGTCTCCCAGTTTCTTTCCCTCTACAGTATATTTCTCTGTCAGCTGCAGTCACAGTGGAACCCTGTATGCTCCCTGTACAGCTTGAGCAGCATTTCACCCATTGCTGACTGGTATTGTGCCCTTAAAATGTCACTTCCTCACCAGATATTCACCTACAAACAACCCTGAGGAGTTTTCTGTTTTATTCTTTTAACAGTCTGACTCAATCTGTTGAAAATTCAGACAGTAAAGTGACTCACTAAGCAGCAAGCAGGCAGCACTTAGTGTTGATAGGAAAACAGGACGGGGAGAAAAGCTTGTAAAGAATAGTGTGTTTGTTTAGGTTTGTGTGTGTGACTGTGTGTGTGAGAGAGAAAGCCATAGTGTAGGTCAATGACAAAGATAATTCAGATATGATTCATTCAACGTTTATCTTTTGCAGTTCAGTCACACACACACTCACATCACAGACATTGCACATCCACATGTTGCATCAGTATTGCACAGCGCCAGTGTGGTACAACACAAATCTGTACACCATCAATTATAATCGACCTCAGGACTAATGGTAATGGGAATTGAAGGTGACATGTAATACCAGGGTTCGGATGACGAGAGGAGGGTTTGATGCTCCTGTGAGCTCCAAAACCTGATGCATGCAGGGCACACAAACACTAATGAATCCCACTTATTGATATGGTGCATGCTTTCTGCAGCACTTTTTTTTGTTTGTTTCAAAACAGACAAAAAGATCTGGTAACTAGCTTGCTAAGAGATGGTGTAAGTGCCTTCACACTGCAGGCCTTCATCAGCCCTATACTCATCGCTCACAGTTTGGATGATGCAACTCATTACAGAGTTGCTTTTTTTCTCCTTTGCTTCAGTCTCTGGGTTCAGCCATTTTCATTGTGCAAGTCATTTTGTCTTGTCTTGTTCTTACATGTTGCCACTGACAATAATAATGCAAGTTTAATCTTTAATTCTACAATATGATGATAGTAGATAGTTCATATCAACAAGTCCCAGAAAACATCTTGTTATTGTGAATATGCTGATACGTGTAAGTTTTGCTTTATAACCTGATTAGCAAAATCAGATTTGTGTGTTATGTAAAAGCACCAACTTAAAATGCAGTGTAAGCTCAGTGTTAAACAGACTTGTTTGCTTTAATTACATAATAATTAATATATGCATTTTTGAAGGATTGAAGCAGGACAGATGAACCAAGTGGGACTTCTGCCACCTGGCTAGTGCTGCACAGAGGGGGTGTGATGTAAAACCAGGACTGTGTTCATTTCACTTTCAAATTAATCTGTTTAAAAAGTGGACTGACTTCAAAACAAGTCACGATGAACGAGTCATATTGACCAGGCCATGAGAAGATCTTGTGTTTTTGATTTAGAAAACAGATGACAACTATCTACCATCTGATTTCAGTGAGATGATCTCAGCCATGGATGTAATAATTTATTGATTTATTATCAGCTAAAGGTAAAACATTTATCAAAATGACAATGTGTGAAAGTAAAATACTTGTGTGTTGTTCGCCATTGGAATGAAATGCATTTTTGTAATGAGAGACTTCCTGTATTCTTCTGCACCGACTTAAGCATCTTTACATGAATACAGTCTGTATTTATTCAATTTAGGATTTCACTAGTGTCCTCAGCTGTGCATGATATGCATAATTTTTCATGGTGGGCCTTGTAACCTCAATTTCCCTCAGGACAATAAGTGTTATTGTATTCATGGGATCTCATCTCATATTCTCGACAAAGAACTGTAGCAGCAGTTTATGATTATGCTTGCTGCTTACTGATTACCTGTTTTATCCCCATTGTTCAAGTCAACATTTTGATTGTTGTGTTGCTTACTCGCAGTCATATTCTGCCATCGTGTCCCTGCGTAGATAAATAAAATTCTAAAAGGATTAGCATGGGCACGAATCAATAAACAATGTTTAGCTCCAGTGTCTTTTTTTAAAGCGAGTAATTGATTATTAAAGAAAATTAAACTATTGAGTTAAACTTCAATGGTTTACAGAGAAAAGCGTGTAGTATATTTTTTTTAAATGCAAGGACACTTTAAAAGTAAAACTTTTTTAGTGATGACTAAACAGTGACAGATTATGACTTTTAGGCTTTTTGTCTTGGAAACATGATTTTTGAACTAAAATTACCATGGTAACTTTTATTTCTTTGGTTACATACAGAGTGGTGTGCAGCACTTCAGGATCAATAACCGCGTTCCCCTACAGACGTCATATAAGGTAAGAATCACCATCTTGCCGAATAGGAACTTTTGTTACATGTTGAGGAACTGTTGTTGCTGTGGAAGGCCAATCTTAAATCAATTTAAATCATCTGAGTTGTGAGGCTTTCTGCTTTCAAACAAGGTATAGTTTTGCTATGTTTTTGTTCAAGATAGACTGATGCAATTGTGAAATACTTTCAGTGATAACAGTCTCCTGTGGGCGACCCATTGATTGTTATAGAGTTAAAAGATCATGGTTCAGTAGATTGGAAATAATATCAATGATCTGTGGCAGTGGAGAGATGTTTGGTACTGTAAATGGAGTTTGGTTTAGGGCTTCCAACAACCCAAACAACCTTGAAATGAATCACTATTGGGTATTATATTTTGACAATATACTTTCAGTTTTTGATGTTGAAAGGCTACTATTGGTGATGCTTAGAGTGGCCAGTGATCAAATGTGACAAACAAACTGCTAATTGCTGAAAAATGAGTTCTTCCAAAATGCAAATTTATCTTGAGCTACACAACTTCAAGGTCTGCACTGTCAAGGGTATCGTTTTCCAAACAACTCCCTGCAGTTGGGTTGAAGAGTGATGTTCATGACCTTTCAACAGGGCTACTGACTGTGCACAAAAGCAGCATGGTTTCATTGCAGTGTGTGGCATGCAAGACGGAGTGAGACTACGGTTCAAATACAGCCAGCGACACTTGAAGCAAAGAAGACATGCAAACAAATGCAGTAAGATGCCGATGACAAGGAAAGACAAAAATCAAAAAGGAAAAGCTTCAAAGAAAAAGCCAAGAAACAAAGGAAGAAGGAAAAGCAGAGGAGGGTTTAGGGCAGGGGACAACCAAAATGAAACAGGGTTTGTGTTGTGTTTATGGTTGTACTGTGATGAAAAATATAACATGGGGAATAAAATATTCTGCCTATAAAGCAATAATCACCTTCGCTTGGGATGACTAGAATGTACGGCGTTGTTATTTGTCCCCTACCTATTACCACTAAGGCCAAGGGCCGCGTGTCCCCGCCGGAAAGCATGAGAAAGAGAGGAAAGAGAGAAAACAAACAACAACAAAAAAGAAAAAAGAAAGAAGAAAAAAGTCTAAGAAAAAAAGACGTATAATGTTCTTTATCCATTTCATCATGGTTTAGATCTCACTGGGTTTCAATTGCACAATCTGCCTTGGAGGAAAGAAATTGCAGTGGTGAGAGATAGCACTAGAACATTGAGATCAATAGGACAACTAGCACTCAAGATGTGAACTGGGATAGGACTGGCCTTACTGCCAGGAAATAAAAGCATCTTGACTGGCCCATTACCAAGAATAAGGCCTGTTAGATGTGTTGGTGGTGAGAGTGCTTTTACCAAGTAGTGAGTCAGTGAATGCAGATGTGGTGCTAGGGTTTAACATCTGGGTTTGCTGAGTGTTTCAATCTGGCTTGAAGGATTGATTAAAAAAAATAAAGGGAGTAGTAAATGGAAGAGAAAAGAAATGAAGTTATGGCTAAAAGAAACAATAAAATAAAAACAATATAAACTTTGTGGCGCAGCAAAACTGGTACATGGTACATATTTTAGCCTCTGGTTCTGCTGCAAAGGTCTAGTTCAGTTAGTATGATAATTTGTTGATTTCTCTGTAGCATCTACTGTATGTTGAGGCAACTTAGTGGCTCCAGCTGGCCCTCACTTTTACTGATGACCGTCTTAAATTTTGTATGGTAACATGGCAGTAGCCATCCACCCATTAAAGGCACCTTACAGTTTTATCTGTGCCATTTACCAATTCTCAGGAGCAGAGAGCAGAAATAACAAACTGACTGAATTCCTCATCTGTTGACTGAGTCAAAGAACCAAGTGTTGAGAGAGAAAATAATGGTCATTGAATTGCAAAGAAGCAAATATAGATAGCAAAGGCTACTGATAATTCAAGGATAGAGAAGATTAGAGATTGGAGTCATCTCAAGGCAGTTCACATACTGTATTAGGATCCGGACCTTACATAGTTATATACAGAGAAACCCAACAACCCTCTTTGAGCAAGCACTGGGCGTCACTGGAGAGAAAAAACTCCCTATAACAGAAGAAACCTCCAGCACAAAGCAGAACCAGTCTTAAGATGGGAAGCCATCTGCCTCGACTGGTTGGGGTAAGAGGAAAGTACAGTGGTCACTGACATCAAAATAGACTCTGTTCAAATGATAACCATTTTCTGTTAAAGTTGGTTGTGCTCAGATTATTCTATTGGTATGCCTGTGTAATATTGTGGCAGACATCTAGCATTAGCAGTTGGTTAAACGGTATCTCAAAAAGACAGGCTGCACACTAGTGGGGCCCACTGAACATTTTTTTTCATTTCCTAGTTTCTCTTTACCTCTTCAGTGAACTGCAAGCCAGAAAAATGGTTCTTTGACTCTGTCCATTATAGTAAGTTACACTTGAATCAGATTCTCTGCCACTGACAAATGCTTGTATAACTTAATTTTGTCCAAAATAACAGCTTGTCATTTTTTTTCAGCCAAAAAATAATCACACCAGCAGAGTTCATGGATTAGACCACGCTGAACCAGACATCTGTCTGTGAGATCAGCTGATGTACTGAACAGATAGCAGGTATTGAAATAATATCATAGGCATTTTGAAAATTAGCCATCTGCATTGCCTCAGAACTTTTCCCACTTGTTAAAAACTTCTAAAACCATTTGAAGTAAATTAGTTTTGGGAACACTGATAATTTTATATATTGAGAAATGTAACATTTAGTAACATGGCAGACCGCCACAAAGTTGAATGCATGTCTTTACCCAAGCACACGTGCATGCAGACAGACAGAGAGCAGTGTCTACACGATGTAGACCTCCACAAACTGTACTTTCCACTCAAAATAAATAATTAAATAATTAAATAATTAAATAAATAAATAAACAAAGGCTGGAAGTGGAGAGAGCGAGAAAAAAAATGATACAAAAGAAAAACATGTTCACTAATGAGCAATAAACACTTGATAGAGACAAGAAATAACAAGAGGGAGAAACAGAGAATGGAGAAAGAAGATGTGGAAAAATCAAATCAATGTTTAATGCAGATGAAAAAAATAAAATGGGGGAAAAAAAGCCAGGTGAGGTAAAGAAAATCAATAGGAAGCTGAGTAGCTTTCAAAGCACATTGCCTGGCACACAAATGGGCGTATTTGGCAGAGATGAGCAGCAAATAAAGATGGGAGACACTGGGAAAGCAAAACAGAACAGGATGAAATGGGTTCTGGGGCTAACACTTCAGCCTCCATCCACAGGGTTTAATGAAGGCTGTCAATCGGTGTGTAATGACCCTGATGTTCCACTTTATACACTGATAAGCAACATGGATGTGGTATGGGATGGAAAAAGAGGAAGACAGCAAAAGAGAAAAGGCAAATGAAAGAGAAAGACCAAGAGAGAAGAGGTGGAAAGAGAATGCTATGCATGAGATTCATGCAAGATAACATGATTAGGATGTGGGGTTTCCTGGACTAAAGGTTGAGGGTTTGCCTCCTTCAGTAGTGTGTCTATGTGTGTATGTTCACCTCATCACAACACTGTAGCACCATCCAAGGGCTCATGTAATAACATTATTATTCAAAATGAACTTCACTAAGCAGTTTAAAATAAAATGAGATACAAAAACAATCACGTTGTCTTTAACTGCACGGCTAGTATCACTGGAAGGGTGCTCATACCTTTGTTAGCCAGTCGCACACAGTTGATTTTGGTTTCCTGTGAAGAGAATAAAGAGACAGATGCACCTTTTAGATAGTTGTGCGAAGCTACAGGGAAAATCTCTTAAAGACTATGACATTTACTTTGTTAAATATGACAAACGTTAAAAAGCTTAATGCATGTTTATTTCCGGGCATTCAGTTCATATTAAATTGGGCATATTCCCAATAATGAACGTGCTGTAGCTTAAACATTATTGTGAACAAGAAACAAAGTATGTTGTGTAGCTTAAGGTCCTCTGACATTCATCAACATAAAGTGTTGTTCTGACAGCTACAGATGAGGAAATGAGAAAATAAAATAGTTAAAAAATTAAATTCACAAGAAAACAGTAAACAATAACATAACTGTTGTAATTTCTTCATTAGCATATCTGGACAGCAGCATTGATTTCAGAAAGGTTCTGCTCACAGCTGCATCACCAGATGATGATAACTGTTACAAAAGCTTAAAGACAAATAACAAAGAATGAAATAATCATTCCCTTATATTGTTCATTTATAGAATGGGTGAACTAGAGTTATACAACTTGAATCAAGAAAATACATTTTAAATCACAAAACATACTCCAGAAGTCAGTCAGCCTTTTTAAACAATATTCAATTTGCAGTTAATGCCATAATATGTGGATTAAAAGTATAAAAACACATATCGCTTGTATATCAATAAAGCCAATTTTCTGTTTCTCTGTTTGATTTCAAAATGGGACAACCCCCACAACTGAAAATTAGCATAACCTATACAGGAGGGTCTTAGGCTGGATCTCACTGCTGTCTGACCTCCTGTTGGTGTCCTACGGCAAAAAATTACCCCATTTGTCTCTGCAGGTCCGCGTATTCTTTTCTATGATGAGTTCATAAAACAAAAGTTTTAGATCACCCCTGAAATAGAATAGTGGGTCATATTAGAATTGAGCCACAACCTCCTATTAGCTTCCCCGAGTTGAAAGTAAGATCCCATCCTCTGGAATAATCATGCATTTTCATAAAACAGTCTGGATAACAAAGGTTGGCAAGGACCTCTAATAATGTTGACTGGGTCAACTCAAAATAGCACCAACCACATATTGGCCTCCTCCAGCTGATAGTAGATCCCAAGTGCTTCCTCTGATGCCTTTTCATAAAGGAATGCAGCCAGAATTTAAAAACCTCTTGTTAATCTATTTCAATCTAAAGTAGGAGATTATATAGAAGTAAAATTTAATAATTTCTATAGCTGTATAGAAATTATACAGATAAAACTGAATGTTTAGGGGATTTTAAACTCGGCTCTGACGTACAGTATATACTACGCTGCAATAAGCTAAGTTTCTTATTTTTTCCTACTACCTACCATGTGTGAATTTTTTTTTGTTGATGCATTTGCAGTTGCAGTTTAATTGAGATATTCTAAGGGACTCGTTTCTGTTTCTTGTACTTGATCCTGTGGTTCCCCTGTACCTGTCATTGTCTTTCTGATAGGCTGTCATGAACTGAAATGGCATGTGCCTTCCTTTGTTCCAGCTGTGCTTATTGCAGAAACAGAACATGTTGGTCCATTTGCTTTTATCAATGTGCATGACTATTGAATATTTTGGCTGTATTTGGCCTTTTTGGGTCATTTTAGTAAGTTAGTTAGTTAGTTTGTTTGTTCGTTTGTTTTGTTTTTGTAAACCCAAAATGTGGAAAAAGTTTGTTTTGGAGTTGACTCTAGAGAAGAACCAAGTTCCTTTTAGGACTAGAGTCAGAAAACAACTATATAAAACTGTTGTGATTAATGATAATTAACAGAAAATATGTACATTAAGTTTATATGTCAAATTTCTGGTGTTTCTGTGTTTGTGTCTGCATCTTTGTGCATCTGTTTTCACATGTGCCAGACTGTGCATTTAGGGTTAATTAATAAGGTTAAAGATCAGGGAACATGAATGTTAGTGATGATGATGGATGGTCTGAACCTCTCAGATGGATCTCTCCACAAGACTAAACACACCTACTTCTAGTCTTTAACAATGATTAGTATGTTTTGTGTGGCTGTGTAAACACGTGACGACAACTAGTTACTTGTTCTGAGCCATTTTACGGTTGCCTGTAGATGCAAAACACAAAGAAATTTCACAAAACACAACAACAAAACAAAAAATGCAGCAACATTTCACAAAACACAACAGCAAAAAAAGAAAAAAAATCTTAAAACAAAAAAGAACAAAGAGAAAATGTAACAAGAAAAGAGAAAACACAACAACATTTGAAAATTACAGAATAGGTAGGGGCCAGCTCTTGTTTCTTGTTGCAGAATTATTTCATATTATTTTGTGTGTATTACCATACCTGTAATACAAGCTCTAAATGAATTATAAAACACTGATCATATTAAACTTAATAAAAAAAGTTAATTAACCCTACCTAACAGTCAGCATCTGTGGAAAAAGGAAAATTTATAGTGCAAAATGCATTTGGAGGCAAGTATCACATAAGCCCTCAGCAGAAATTCCAATCGTTTTTGATATGCCTGTCATAAGGGCTGTGTGTCGTACAAATGGCTGCCATGAGAATTAGAACTTGTCCCTGAGCTCCAGTGACTTCTGTTTTCTAGAAATTGGCACTATGGTGTCTATTTACAGTCTATTTAAGGGCCCGGCTGTTCTGGATTCACCGTCGCCGTCAATAGAAGCGTTGCCTCGTCTTGGCTCATGCTAATGGGCTAAACCTCAGGAGGTTGTAGGAAGCAAAGTTAATAAATGTAAGGCCAATTTATTGCCCTGCCTTTATCCAGAGAGGCTCTGAGACGAGAGGAGGGGAGTTGTTTACGGTGGAGACACTGGAGACACACTGTGTGTATTTCTGTGTGTGTAGTAGTTAACTTTGTGAAGCCTGACAAGAATACTAAGCGTGTATGGGAGATGCAGCTGCTGTGTGGGTGAGCTCTCTTTCCATGTTCCCTGCTCTCTTCCTCTCCTTTTCTTTCTTTCCATCAAACAGTTGGTTGGGTCAGTGTTCTGACTGACGGGTAGGCTTGCCATGGATGTTTTCTGTCTGATTTATGGATTCTGTGATTGGCTGTTTTGGTTCCCAGGCAACGCAAGGTACTCTGGGTACTAACTTTTTTCTGTAAATTCCTTTATCTGTCTTACCCCTGTAATCATTTTAAACAACCTGAATCAACAGTTTAGCTTTTTCTGGTACCAAAAAAATCTTGACACAAACAGACATTCACAAATACACATATGTATATGAAAACAGAAACTTCAGTTTCATTATCCAAACACATAAAGTTTTGCTAATGGCTGCTGTGATATACATATATGT